>QLON01001086.1:0-25651 GCA_003313675.1 Termitomyces heimii
CTCATAGTGCTAGCGTTTGGCCTTAAATCTGCGCCATATATATTTAACCTCTTTGCCGAGGCTCTTCAGATAGGAAAAGTTAAATTTAGCTATTGATGAAAATTGAGCAGGCTTCAGTAAAATGCTGATATTGCAATGAGACAGCTATCAAACTCTATTGTGTTTAGAATTATTGAAAATGTTTAATTAATTTGCACTTGGAAAAAAAAAATCCAAAAGCATTTTATGGAGAGCTGAAGGAGATATCAATGATTTACAGAAGCAGAGCACCAAAATCAGTAAAGGAACATTGTGATTATGTAAGTGTGTTTCAATAAGCTGTAATTGCTAAACACTCATTGTCTTATCATGTATCAACAGCAAACTCATCAGTGAATGTATAGTGTGTAGTAATTGCAGAGTCACTTTGAATTTATAACATTATTAAAACTTTAGGACATACTCATCAATATACCCAAATAAAGCATTATTAACTCTTTTTCTCTTTTTAAAGGAACATTTAGTGTGGTAATGATATTATTGCCCTGAGTACTTCAGTTTTACTCACTTATATTCACTTGAAATTACAATTAAGTTTAATTTCATTATGAGGAGTTCTCTATAAGGAAATGTCTTTATGTATATTATATGGCACTTGGCCTCAGAAAATCTTCTGCTCCCACTCCTATATCAACAACAGCATTGTTATAACAAGGCAGCAACAGACTTTTCAGCTCTTTATTTAAGAAGAAGGTCTGTATTAGCATTGATAAAATGATGCACTTTAAGTAATAAAACTAAACTTAGTCAAGCAGCAATATAATCAACTAATTCAAAGTATAAGTTTAACTAGTGTTAAAACTCTGGAAATATAATTACTTAAATTCAGAAAAGGCTATTTAAAAATAGCATGTCTTAATTTCTTTTGAGTAGAAGCAAATAATATATATTTGCAACTAATCTCTGAATTCTTCAGTATATTTATAGTTGTACAAGGTGTACAAAAGGAATATCTGAGGAAGACTTTCTGATCTTTATAAAGTTCAATGACTTTAGTGTATGAAACTCTGTTTATAAAGTCTTTGCATATAGCAAAAAAAGAAAGCTCTTAGCAAACACTCCTTACTACAATGGCATAGTACTATATAGAAGTTTTAAGCATAGAAACTGCTACAAGAACACTTCCTGGCATACACTAATTATGACTTTGCATAAAGTAGTGATAAGAGTGAAGTAGTTAAAACTTAGATTGTTTATATACTACTTATTTATTTCTAAACCTATATAAATAGTATATGAATATTACTATAAGTTTAGTTAAGTATGATATAGTATATTAATAGATTTAAAACATTGAATAAATATCCAAAAGGTTTTTAATCAATGTGTGAACTATTATTATGCCATTTTAGTGTAGTTCTTAGATTGTGGTTTCTCTTTTATGAATGGGTTTTGTATATTTCTCAAGACACTGGTCTAGCTATTTGTGTAATGTTATTTCTTGTCTTTCTACTCTTTGCAATGCATACCATTAAAGAGTTATAACTAACTCTGATTAGGCTTTGCATAATCACTAATTTCTCAAGTTAGTTTCCAAATTCCAGATGCTTAGCACTGTGATTTGGGCTCTGCACCTTTGAACAGTCTTTTAAGCAGGAAACATTGACAAATATTTCTCTGCCATTGGCTCATCTAGGTTCTGAAATTTAGCATTAAATTCACAGCCAAAATTTTTTGAAATGCATGCTCCTCTAATACTATTTCTGAGTCTTTAGCATAGTCACCTATAAATTGACTCTACTGAGTATGCAAATCATATAACATAAGAATAATTAAGTACTGCCCATCTTTCCAGTATATATACATTATTATCACTTTAAGAAATAGCACTATAAATGCAGAGTAGACAGTTACTTATAATACTTCACATCTCATTTGATTAATACAGGCATTGATTATAGAGGCCTTTAGTATATTTCTATGCATAAATAGGTAGGCACTTTATCAGCACCTACAGTAAGTGTTATTTAGTAATAATAGAGCTAATGATAAAAGTCACTTATCTTGTATTATGAAGTTTTCACCTCCTGTAATGCCTTAGTAAGCAAGCCCTTCTTCATTGCTAGTGCTATCAGACTTTTACTAGCACCAACAACAGTGTTGGCAATTGCCTTTACTGTCATTTCCTTCAGAGCTCTAGTTCTTGCTATTACTACTACTGCCACCATCTTTGCTTTTGCCTTCTTCTTTGCTGCCTCTGTTACTGCCACTTCTGCTATCTCCTTCTTTAAAGCCTCTCTTACTATTTGAGCTGCTCACCACTCCTTGTCTTCCTTTACTGCACAGTTTCAAAAGTGCTTCTGCCATTTTATATCAGTATTGATAAGGGTATCAAGTACTTTCATTTTGCTACAAGAAAAAAGATCAGCACATACCTAAATCTTAAGATTAGCTGAGTACTCACCTATAATGCTTATTACTTACTATTATTTTCTTTTTAAAGCCCAGTATATCCTTCAACTCATCCTTGAGAGTGAGAGTAGAAGAAGGAGAAGGAGGAGAAGGAGCCTAATCAGCAAAAGTTAAAAGAGAGAAATGATAATAAAGACAAAAAACTTATAAAGACAGAAAATAGCACCAATTACAAGGCATTAATGTTCTTTACAAACCACTTCCAACACCATGCCAATACTTTAGTCTCCTGTTTCCACTCCACTTCTTTCATCTGCACTGCCTACTACTGCTTTTAAGGCTGCATTACACTGGTAATGACATTTTGTGAAGCTTTCTAACTTATATCTTCAATTTGTATAAAAAACATATTTATCTTGATAATTAAGGTTTTAGTAACTAGCTCAGCATTATTACCAAAAAGACCAGCAATAGCAATAGATGAAGCAATAACATGTAAAATTGAAGTTATTTTAATATAAGCAAAGAAATATTGAAGAAGTTTGACAAAGTCCATGCTATACATTAAGCCTTTTATATGCTTTTTAGCCATGCACATACTACTAACAATCAACATGTGAGCACTAAAGGTTAACTAGAGACAGTTGATTTTTCAGTTGAAAGAAGATAATGAGCTCCAAGATAGACTCACTGGTATTTGGTGTTATTTGGCACCTATTGCCTTAGCAACCAATTAGACAGCCACTGCTAGAAGCTTCAAAGTTATGAGGTAAGTCACATGCCACATCACAAGTTAGGAAAATGAATAGTTACTGATGGCCTCCAATGACTACCAATGGCAGCAGATTCATCAGCAGATCTGTCCATTACTTCTAAAGTAGTTTTGCTGATTATCTGCTGATGGACAAATTAGATTGCAAAGACTACATTATATACAAGCTAAGCAACTTGGCAATGGTTAGGAGCTGAACAGCTTGGAAACTAAGCTTAAAAAATTCATTGATATAAGTAAGTCAAGTAAAGTGGTAAATACAGTAAGCAAAATTTTAAGGAAAATTCAGAAAATATCAATAGTACTAAGAGATGCTCTAGCTTTTAACAAGTTCTAGTAGGAACTCCAATGCTCCAGAAGTGCTAAGCATGATTTATTAGGAACACAATCAGTAAAAGTGCAGATATAATTAAAATATACATAAAATGAGTTTGTTATTAAAAAACATATCACTGCAGTACTTCATTTATTATAGGACTTGATTAAGGCACTTAAAAGAGATTCCATAGCATTAAGTATATGCTAGAGTTGTTAGGATGCTTAGCAAATATACTATTATTTGGTCAGAAAAGGAAGGTATATTAAAATGCTAGATAGTTACTTTATTTAATAACTTTAAACTGTAAACAATACAAAAGTTACCATTCTTCTTTAGTAACTATTGGGAATGGGAAGAACTATTTGAAAGTTTGCAAATGCCAGCCTTGATCTTTTTATAGATAATCTGGCAAACTTCAGCATTTAGACCAAGAAGTATTGGTCTATTATATTCAGTCTATAGAATATGAGGAACAGTGAAAAAAGTTAGTACATAGACTGCTATATTTAGTATTGTCCCAGACAAAGGCTTCATTCTGTTTAGCCATAAAGTTGGTAAGTACTTCTAGTTTAGCAGCTATAAGAAAACTGATATTGTGGTCTTTAATAAATTGTTGCTATTAGTCCTTGGTAAATTGTCTAATAAGTGTGAATGGTAATAGATTAGAGTTGAAAGTTAGCATATTTGCAAGCAGATTGCTAAGAATTTTCTATTTGATTTAAAAGTCCTCAAAAACAGTATTAGTCACTGATTTAATTTTTAATGCAACAAGTTCATACTTCTTCTTGGTTTAAATGCTCTTTTTTTTGATATATTAGCATTCACATAAGCAGTAAAAGTAGATTGGTTAGAGAGAAGTTTAGATTGAGTAAGTCTAAGAACAGCAGGATGAGTAGATTAGATAGTGTGGAGAAATACATATTATATGCAGTAGAGAGAGCAAAAGCATTTGAAGCAATAAGATATAAGTAAGAAAAAGAGGAATCAGTAATGTTTTAGGAGCACTACTTTGATAGAGCTGCTAAATATATATATTATTTCTTGCTACTTACATAAAGTAGCTTAATTTTGTCTTTATACACATAGTGAAAGACAGTTTGGGAAATTTCTGGAGTTTTTTGATAGAAATATATTATATAATTTCTAGATTGTTTTTCTCAAGTATTATATAAAATCTACTTTGTTAAAGAGGAAAAAAAGTTCTAAGTTTTGTAATAATTTGCCTTGAAATAAAGGTTTTTTTCTTTAATTATTCTTGAAATACAGATAAATGAAATTAATCATGTTTCTAGTCTTTTTTTTTTTTGAGAAAAAAATGATGTTTACATATAAACACTTGTTGTATTTCTTTTAAGTGTTTTTTAAGAAACAAATTAGATAATATTTGAGTATTTCTGTAATAACACAGATTGGAAACACTTATTGCATTAACAAGTATCATACAATGCATAACATGCTTGTTAACACTACTTATAGGATTCTTTGAAGATTATACAATGTGACACCCTCATTGGCACTTCTTATCAGGTCCTTTAAAGCTTGAAACAAACTGTTTTAACCTTTATATCTAAATCAAAACTAGGAGCAACTAAAAAAATTATACAAATGTGAAAAGAGTTGCAAAGGCATTACAATAGTTAAAATAGCAATGCATTCAGAGCTAAAGGCCAAGAACATAAAAATAGCCATCAACAAGATGAAAATTCTTGAGACTTCAATGATTTAATTGAGTAAAAAACTCAAGAACAAGTTGAAATGAGAATATGTCTGTTTTATTCTAAAAATTGATTCAAAATACATTTTATATTAAAATTGAGACTTACAGAAAATGTGAATATTAAGCATTTTATCAAAAATATTGTCAGAGTAACAATGCACATTTCTCACCTACAAATCCAGGAAATCACCTTGTAAAGTTTGGAATACTCTTTGAGGAAAATAAAATATCTGTGCATTGAAGTCATGTTGTTCATTTCTCAATCTTTTTTCACTGCTTCCTACAAATTGGTTTAATTTTTGCTTTCTACTTTATCTGAGGCTGTCAGACTTGTTCTTCATGCCTGACCAAAGGTTTAGTCTGTATTTTAGCTCCTATTAGAGGGACACATTTGTAAAAACAGGAACTAGAAAATTCTATCTTAAACAGCACTATTTGCCTTTGCATCTGATGTAATTTCAACAGTTCGGAAGGTCTCAATTTGCTGCAAAAAAAAAATCAGCATTGTCCAACCCTCAATTAACATAGCATACAATGTCACTAATAACATTGGTGGTCCTGAAAACTGGATTTCCGTAGACTACTGCATGTGAAGCAGCTGTTGAGTCAGTAGTTGGATATAATGTTGAGGAATAGTTTGGATTAATCTTTGACCGTCCATTCAGGTTGGCCAGTAATCCATTTGAGTATCTGTAAATATTTAATTTTCACTATATCTAAGAAAGAGGAAATTATACATGAATACTTACAATTTGGACATGAATATCAATCTTTCACAATATAAGACACATTTAAGAGTACACAAGGATTGTACTCACATGCCTACATGCAGAAAATTGTATGGGTGGGTGACAAAAAAGATAACTTCCACAAGTGCTGCAACTGTTGTGACAGAACCAGTTCGAATGGATTGGATAATCAGCCGATCAATAGTATTGTTTGTTCTCTTGAAAAAATATGATGTCTTTGATGATACAAGCTATTGCTATAGATGTCAATCGTTTGAAATTAATGAAAACAAAACATGTCTGACAATGTAAACCATAGTGGTAGTAATGAGAATGTCACAGACAGCTTGCCCTACAAGCCAACACTAGAAAATATGTCAGTAAGTTGCAAGAGAATATCATGAAGACTTACGAGAATAAGTGGTAAGAATTCAACCATTTTAAAAATAGGTATTCTGGACAACTAGTCACTCTAGGGCTTGAGTACTACTCTCAACAACAAAGGACAACTTATTGGCACATACCTCTGGTGTAAATGCCACTGCACTACAGCATTGAAGAAGGGCAACCTATTATGAATGATAATCATCATATGGCAGAAGACCAAGGCACCAGGATCTCGTACCATTATTATCAAAATCACAAGGGACCTTGCAAGGAAGGATTTTTTCAAAATCCATATTTGCCTACGTATCTATAATG
This sequence comes from Termitomyces heimii, assembly GCA_003313675.1. Lineage (NCBI taxonomy): Eukaryota > Fungi > Basidiomycota > Agaricomycetes > Agaricales > Lyophyllaceae > Termitomyces > Termitomyces heimii. The sequence continues at coordinate 6,630 of QLON01001086.1, forward strand.
AGTGCTTGGGTTTTATTACAAGAGGAGGTTGAGTTTACCGAGCAAAGAAGATTTGAATTATAGCACTGACTATATAGCAGGATCGAAATTATATTGTGCAGCGAGGTAGACCAACACTTACTGATTGGGCTTACGATTGGGAAGGAGAGGTAAGACCACGGAGGATGGAAGAGTATGCTAGGGTCACCCCAGTAGAGGACAAATTGAAACCATAGACAATGCATTGTGAGGATTGTCTGCACAATATCCAATACAAGGATCAATATGACTATTCGAGGTTAAGCCAGGGGGGGACACCAGAGGAAAAGGAATCATACCTGTCCCTCGTACCCATACAGAATCCTTTCTGCGTGATTTAAAGTAACTGTCTGACAAATCATAAGGTCTTTTCAATCTCAAATGGAAAGACGCATACAGGCCTGAACTATGAGTACGCCGAGTAAAAGGAAATTTATCATCTGTCCAAGAAACTACTGTAATCAGCACGTCGAAGACTCTATGTTGAGCAGTATTACTAATGGACCAGTGCTACGACGACAGAATTAGCATCCAGCTTATTCGAAGTTGAGCCAGCCATGAGAACTCACATAGCAACATAATCTTTGCCAGGTGGATCAGATGAGGATGCCATGGCATAAGAAGTGCGATTCATGACCGGTATTTATGGCCAACCCATGCAATACCAAATTTGGAATTTCAGGAGTTGTTTCCGATCATCAAGCACCAAAATGTTTTGCACATCTAACTCTTCCCACAGACCAGATTAGCAGAGGGTACAACGTGAGTGGAGTACATCAAATGGTGCCAATTGGTCCACGCCCATTGATACATCTCTTGACTGATGCATCAAAGTGCTGTCAAATGCTTTGTGCAACTGGTGTTTACTATGTTGATGATACATTCATTGCTTACACCAGTTGGTCCCATGATGCATCAAGGTGTTGGAATCCAAGTAGTAGTAGTAGCAAACAGATGTGCTAGGTAGACAATCAGTAGGTACAAATCCTCAGAACGTGTAAACAGAACTGAGGGTAGGTTTGTCTAGTGGTGAGTATATATACATATGAACCAAAGCAATGCTTTTTGGACCCGTTGTGGGCCTGGTCGTATTCGTGGGAGATATCACTCCCGGGATACTTCAAATGTGTTGCATTACGGGCGCGGATGCCAAGCAGAAAGTACGATTCATGACCGGTCAACCATGCAATGCAAATTTGGAATCCTAGGAGTTGTTTCTGATCGTGCGTTTCACTTGGTTCAAAAAGGAACGAGAACAATGAGAAATCTCTGAGAACCAACGTTCCACGAAACAAAAGTCGCACAGACCAAATTAGCAGAAACACCAGGTACATTCCATCAAACAAAAGTTCCACAGATCGGATTAACATTATTGGCTTATAATGTTGATTTGATGCGTAAAATGTTGCCAATCAGCCCTATCCTTCCTGTTGGTTGGGGTGGTAATGCATCAATCAGATCACTGTAAAGCTTGGTGCAACCGGTGCATCATACATTACCTACTTGCCAAAAAGTACTAGTTGGTCCCATGATGCATTGCATCATGAAATCCCAATCAGTCGAATATGTCACGTATTACGGAATTGCATTAGTAGTACCTAGATACGACAGTGATCAGTATATATGTTTGCCTAGGTAAGTATATGTCAGGCTAGAACAACATACACAATTTGCGAGATTGACAATTTCTGCTTTGAACATCGCTTTGGTCAAGAAGAATGATGATATCTTGCACCTGCTCTCTTAAATGAAGGCCGACATGTCATATGTTCAACGACCCACCTTTTCGGAAGTTCTGACCAAGATTGATTTTGAGAGGCAGGTGTATCCAGTGACTTTCCATTCACGAACAAGAAATAGACAGATTTGCAAACGGCTAAATTATGTCACACACAAACAATGGATCAGCATCGGATCTATTTGACAGAGAAAAAAGAGGAGAAGGTATTCGCCTGGGAACTGGAGCAGTGCCGATTCGTGATTATGCTTCGACCGTGACTTTTGATGGCCACGGATGGACGCTGGCTTCTCACGACTGTGCTGGAGGATCCGCTTTGTGCCACGACCTTCGCCCCCCGCGCCTCCAACGTGACTGCTTCTCGAGCATGCCAACCGAGATCAGGCTGTCCATCTTGCGCCTCGTCGACAGCCCTCGCGCGCTTCTACGCATCGGTGCCACGAGTACCAAGTGGCGCGCACTGGCTGGCACCGAGGACCCGTGGTAACGGATATGCGTCCACTGGTGGTTCGACTGTCGATGGTCTCGCAGCGGCAGGGGATGTCCTTATCGCGCTGATCATTTGCCGAACAAAGGTCGAAATTTGATAGCCGAGCGATAAATTACCGATGTTTACAGATTACATTGAATACTATGACTCTGCTGTCGCCTCCAACAGCCGCGCCGTCGCGGCCACCTCTTGCAGCCCGCGGCCCCCTCGGGACCATCGCACCAGACTTGCGGCGGGCATTCATTGCGGCGGTGCTCGAGGCGTGCACGCCCGCGGAGCTGCTGTGGATCTCACAGACGATCGCGCGGCGGCTGCAACGTGACTGCTTCTCGAGTCTGCCCACTGAGATGGCGCTGTCCATCTTGGGCGTCGTCGACAGCCCTCGTGCGCTCCTACGCATTGGTTCCACGAGCACCAAATGGCACGTGCTGGCCGGCACCGAGGACCTGTGGCGACAGATGTGCATTCGCTGGGGGTTTGACGCCCGCGGACGCTCTCACTTCAAAGCGTCGTACATGAAACGCACGTCCCTCTCGCTCTTTCTCCTTTGTCTCTGACTCCCCCCAGTCCAGCGTTGGACACGTGGCGGCCGCCTCCTCCGCACACACCGCCTCCCCATGCCCGGCCCGGCCCATCCCGACCCCTCAGTCGTCGTGACCTGCCTCGCCCTTGACCCGGCCTGGATCGTCGTCGGTCTCGCCAGCGCCCGCATCCATGTCTTCAGCGCAAAAACCGGCGTTCTCGCCCGCACCCTCGTTGGCCACGAGAGCGGCGTCTGGGGGCTCTGTTTGGTCAGTGCACATGGTAGGCCGAGGTTAGTCAAGAGGGAGAAGACGCCCGCCGCACTGTGGCAGTCCCTCCCACATGCCCTCAAGACTGCCGTCGGCCTCGACCCTGAACCCCCAGACGAGATCGAGGATGACTTGGGTACGCCGTCCCATCTCGCCTCTCCTTCTTTCCTAACAGTGTGCTCCAGTCCCAAACCAATACACCCCCGAGCGACAGAGTGACCCCTGCTTCGCATCCGAGGGGTGGGGCCAGCCAAACGCGCTCGTCGTCAGCGGCGGGTGCGACAAGGTTGTCCGCGTCTGGGACGTCCACTGCGGGTGCGCGCCACACCCACCTGCATAAGTCCAACTGACACATTCCCTCAGACACTGTATCTATGTCCTCCCAGGACACACCTCAACCATCCGGTGCATGCGCACCGTGCACGGCCGCCCGCTCGCCGTCACGGGCTCGCGCGACGGCACTCTGCGCACGTGGGACATCCAACGCGGCTGCGCGCTACGCGTCCTCCAAGGCCACGCGGGCAGCGTCCGCTGCTTGGATGTCAACGGCTCCCGCGCCGTCAGCGGGAGCTACGACACCACTTGCCGGGTGTGGGACCTCCACACGGGTGCGTGCCTGCACGTCCTCGCGGGGCACTTTCACCAGGTGTACGCGGTCGCGTTTGACGGTGCGCGCGTCGCGACCGGCGGGCTCGACACTACCATCCGCGTGTGGGACGCCGAGTCTGGGTGAGTAATCCTGCCTCGTTCTGTGCTGGCCACTGCTCATTCGTGCTGGCACACGCACACGCATAAAAGAACGTGCAGGGCACTTCTACAGGGCCATACCGCGCTCGTGTGTCAGCTGCAGCTCTCGCGGCGCCTCGGTCTGCTCGCGACGGGCGCGTCGGACGGGCGCGTGATCATGTTTGCCCTCGAAGATGACGGATCGGTTCGTCCGCTACCGCTCCCCTCTGCCGATGCCGATGCAGGCGCAGATGGACCGCGGGAGGGCGTCCCTGCGCCGCCTGCCCCCGCGTACCACTCCCACCCACCGACGCCGACGCCGACGCCGACATCGCATTCCCACCTCCACCTCCAACCACCAACCCAAACACAACCGCGAAAACGACCCCCGGACACATACGTAGCGCTGTACCGGCTCTCGGCGCACGGGTCGTCCGTGACGGCGCTGCAGTTTGACGCGCGCTTCCTCGTCACGGGCGGGCATGATGGGTGCGTGTGTGTGTGGGAGACGCGTACGGGCAGGTTTGTGTGTCGGCTTGGGGGCACGGGTTTGGGCGGGGGGGAGGCCGAGGCCGAGGCTGAGGGGGTGTGGAAGGTTGGGTTTGTTGGCACGCGCGGGGGTGCTGCGGCTGCAGATGTGGAAGGAGAGGAGGGAGAGGAAGAGGGAAGAGGGGAGGAGCCGGGAGATGTTTGTGTTGTTGCGGGGAGGAGGGAGGGGAGGACTGTGTGTGATTTTTGGACGTTTGGGGAGCAGGTGTGAGTGTCGTGTGGAGGCGGTGGTGTATGTATCTATGTATGATGGCTTAGATGGAGTTTTGTAGTTTTATTTTTTTTTTGGCTATTGTTATATGGTGTGTTTTTATTTGGAAGATAGTGGGATCAAGGACCGCAGCGGTTCTAATTGTCCTTACTGATATGTTATGCCTACTGCGCACCTTGAAACAAAGGGCCGGTGGTTGACTTTGTTTCGTAAATACTGGGCGATATTACATCTTCCAACGTCAGACAGATTGTATCCTCGAGCTGCTAGTGATCTATTTGTCAATTTGACTGTTCCCCAGAATAACACTACCATCCTAGTTCGAACTACTATCGTCTGTAAGAGATACGAGTACCATTAAGAGTCCTGAGTTGTTTTACAATGTCAATGCGACTATACGCCGGCTTAAACTACGTTCAAAGTGATATTACGAGTTTCAAGGAACGGGAACAAGGCCGCCTACGAGCAAACGTTCGTGTCAAAGTTATTTTCCTGGCATATTGTAGGACTCACTCCTATTAACGACAGGTGGACGACCCCAAGCTGGGCTTTTCCTTTGGGAAGAGTTGAGGGAATCGTGACAGTAAAATTCTCATGAGGAGGTGTGCCGAACGGCGCTTCGTTATGGTAATCCGGGTGATATCCTCCGTTATATAAAACCATGCCCACGCCGTCTGTGACAGGCCTGCATCCAGATGCAAGACAGGGCATCACACCGATGACTACCGCAACTTCGGTCGAACCTGACAATGTGTTCTAGTGACGAGAAAATTTAAGCATGTTCCATTGGTTGGGAATAGACCACTAACTGGACGGTCTACTTCAACAGTAATATTGGATCCTGGGGTGACGGATGTACCATCCTCAGGGTAGCCTATGACGATACTCTGAGCTTGAGCGGTAGAAAATAGTACACCGAACGCGACGACGACGAGAGAGATACCAAACTTCATTTGAGTGTGATTCAGAGGATTAGGATATATGAAAGAAGGGCTTCCTGTCAAGATGGAACGCCCTGCCCCCCTCCTTTTATAACGAAGTTTTGCAATCCTCCAAGTGGAGAAAAGCACGAATCAAAAATGATGGATGGAGCGTAGCCGACAGTAAGGTAATGTCAACTATGATAAACAAACTTGCCCCCCCCCCCCCCTTCGGGATCACCTAACCCTCAAGCTCTCAAGCTTTCAAATTCCAGGGTTGATCATACCTCGGTACTGTTCGCCACCTGTTTCGACTTCTTTTGCTGGAAAGATGCCAATTATTTGCTTTCTTTCGTCTGGCGACTTCTTCAACAAGTGTTCACACGAGCAAAGCATTAAGTACTAGAATAACCGCAAACTCGATCCTTGTACACTTCTGGAGTTGGTTGACAGAATGGAAGCAGTGAAGTGCATCGGCGGGTATTATCACAGGACAGCTCCACGTAGCAAATGCGGTATATCATGCCCGTCCACAAATCCGGACAGGAAGGGTGTTCGGAAGCGCTCGTCATTCTTATAAGGTCTGTTCATTCATGCACCAGCGCACGCGAATCCAAATTCTGGGAGATGCCTCTGCGTCTGAAATGGTAGTTCAAGCTGTACTTACAGCAGGAAGGACAGGACGTTTGTTATACATGTAATGCAGCCTGCTTTTGCAAATAGTGATACAATTCCATATCGGAAGAGAAGACGGTATCACTCGCCGATGCTGATTATATCTGTTTCATGCCGGCCAGGGATGCCCAGAGATCTCCTCATCTATTCTCTCCTCCGGTGCTCACGGAACAGAACTTTGAGAAACTGTTCTTCCATCTCAGCCATCTTTTGTTGATACTGTATTAGGAAAGTAAGTGACAAAATGAGTATCATGCGAAAACAAAATAAGTTTCTTCTGTGCTCAAATCTGATGACAGGCCAACTTTGACTTTTCCTGACATCACAAACTTAGGAGGAGCCTATAAGCTCAACACATTGTCTCAGCCATGCAGACCAAGCACTGGTGCTGAAAAAATTGCAATATTGTCCTCCTACAGTTAAAGTTGTTTGCCATCTGAGCTTTTGAAGATTTAGCAATCTAATGCAAAGAAGCCAGTATATTCTGGGACATTTGATAAAGAAGTCAAGAGGATCACAAGAGGATGTGATAGTAAGGGCTGTCCTGGCCCTGTGCTCTGGATGTTGTCTTGGAACAAAATCTGTATGTACTAATGAGTGGGGCCTGATGGAAAAATTCCTTACCTCCCATGGCTGGATCTACATTTCTATTGTTTGCCAGCTCTGGAGAAATATTGTCAAATAACACCATAACTCCTGCATTGCTGGCCATCTAGACTGAGAGAATTTAGTGTTAATGTTCACTCTTACATTAGCACTTGCAACTTCTGCCTCTGGATCAAGCTCCTGAGTCACCTCTCAATGGGCTCTTTATATTGACCAAGTGTGGAATCATAGCCTTTGTAGAGTTTATTGTGGAACTATTAGATGCATATGGATACAACATCATAATGCAGTAGTGAACTTTTACAATAAGCATGCTCACTTCATGCCCACTCACACAACATGCTCTGCTATTGGCACTGCCAACTTATACTAGAAGAAGAATGTGTGGAAGCTACTAATGCAAAAATAAGTCACTTGGACTAGTCTGAATAGAGGAAATTACAAGCACTTTATGAAATATGCAGGTTGTAACAGGAGTTTATTGATTTTTACTTAATGCATCTTGGTCACACTATAAAAAGGTCCAAATAGTGTAACAAATTGCTATGAAGCCTTACATGCACTGTATATCAGAACCTATCTTTTAGTACTAGCTGCAGTGTGCATTAAAAAGACTATTGAAGTTACATAGTTGTAATTTCAATGAAATAAAGTAATTATAGAAAGATAAATAATGTTAGTATTATTTTTGAGCTTAGTTGTGACAAAATGTGTCATTACCATACTGCTTTTATAAGACTTTTAAGGGTTTCATAACAGCAATGGTGGCATATATATGTAGAGTAATTGATAGAATATATTAAAAACTAATGAGGGTGGGGATGGCTAGTTTTTTCCCTATAAATCTATACTAGGATGATTACTTCTATGTTGAAGCAGCAGATATAGAATTAACAATTTTATAAATTAAAACAGTGGGCCTTGTAGCAATGTGCTTGCATAACACACATGCATATAAATGACTGTTAGGGAATCACCCATTTGGAGGTCTCTTAGCCCATGTTTCCTTCTAATTTTCAGGCCTTTTTACTCTAATTCACCCACCATCAAGCACCTTTGTTGAACTCCTCACTGGCTAGACTATGGAAACAAACTTCCTCATGGGTTGGGAGCCAATGCCAGACTATGATCCAATTTACATGGCCCTCATGACCTGGTGGCCATATGACTTGTGATGTAACCATGACCATGACATCAGTCACATCAGTCATGTGACTTGACCTCAGAATATTTTCTATTGACAAGTAGAGTAAATCCTTAGATTTGTTCTCTTTGAATTTCCCTCTGCCAAATTAGCACCTCATCATTTATATTTATTTTACCTTTATTAATATATCTTTGGATTTCCCTCTGCCAGCTGTGTAACTAAGCCACAGCCTCCAGAGGTTGCTCTTACAACAAAACAAGCCTCCTCTAACTTGCTCCATTATTAGTATCCCTAGAGGTTTCTTCTCCACCAAATAACTTCCCCTCAGTTTTTATAGCTCAGCCAGCACTTCCAGCTAATCTCCCTGAGGCATCTAATTCACAGGACAATGCCTGGAACTACTTGCTTGCTCTAAAAGCTCAGGTATAGGCTACCCAAGCTTCTCTTACTCTCCACACCACCAAACTCACTGAATTATGGTAGATAACTGATACCATCTCCCACTCCTTGCAATTACTTTTGGAGTGCCTTTCTTCTGCTTCTTCTGCTTCTTCCACACTACCTAGGCCACCAGAACCCATGGTGACAATTCCTCTCACCACTGCCATACCTAATAGGATTCCATGTCTAGCACTTTCTGTTATATGAGCACCTATACCAGCACTTGTAACCTCTGCTTCTATATCAAACTCTGCCATTAGCTTTTTGTAGGTCAACTCCACCCACTTCCAATCCCTGCTGAGTGTTAGAGTATAGCTTCAGTAGACTTTATCACTGAGCTGCCAGATGCATATAAATATGATGCAATTATAGTGGTGGTAGATCTCTGTGGAAAAAAAGCTCACTTTATTCCTACTCACACTATATGCTCTGCAATAAGAGTAGCCAACTTATATCAATGATATGTGTGGAAACTGCATAGCTTATTTAATGCCTATGTCTCAGACCAAAGATCACAGTTTATAGCTGAGTTCACTTGGGAGCTCTATTATCTTCTTAATATCAAGCTTCACACTTCTATAATATATTATCCTCAATCAGATGAATAGACTGAGCATGTAAATTAGGAGCTAAAGCAGTACTTATGTTTTTTCTGCAATGAACAGCAAGATGATTGGGATGATCTACTACCTAATGCAGAGTTCCAATATAATAACCACCACATTCATGCCTCCATGCAAGTGTCTCCCTTTTTTCTAGATATAAGCTATCATCCTTAGATGGAGTTTGAATCTTAATCATGCCCCTTAGAAAATGAGTTAGTAAACAAGTTTGCCAACTGGATGAAGATAGCACAAGAAGAAGCAAAGGCAGCACTAACTAAAGCTAAGGAAAATATAGCATGCTATTATGATTGAGGTCATATTCTTGCTCCCAAGTATTAACCAAGTGACAGAGTTTATTTTGATGCATCAGACATTTCCACTACTCAGCCCTTCAAAAAGCTATTCCACCATAACTTAAGCTCCTTCACTGTGAAGTGCCAAGTGGGGCCCTTAGCTTACCACCTAAAGCTGCCTCCAGTAATGAAACAACTGCATCCTGTCTTCAATGTAATCAAATTATTGCTAGCACTCATGGATCCAATTTCAGGATATTATCCCAAGCCCCCTCTTCCTTAGTGATTTGTAATAATGAAGAAGAATATGAGGTGAAAGAGATATTAAATAGTCACCTCTTTTGATGCAAGCTTCAATTCAAGGTCAAGTAGAAGGGCTATAGAATTGAAGACATTTCTTGGAAATTACAGGAAAATATTCATGCACCCAATCTAGTTTAGGAGTTTTATTGAAGGCATCTTGATATTTTCTAAGCTATTTGTGGACTGTACTCACCCACTCCAGTGGACCATGCTCTTCACAACTTCTTCTATCCAGTGCATTGGGGCAATGCACTTTAAAGAGGGGGTGATGTCAGGAAACCACCTATTTGGAAGTCTCTTAGCCCATGTTTCCTTTTAATTTTCAGGCCTTTGCACTCTAATTCACCTGCTATCAAGCACTTTCATTGAAATCTTCACTGGCCAAATTATGGGTACAAGCTTCCTCATTAGTCTGGAGCCAATACCAGACTGTAAGAAATGGATCACTTTTGATGAGGGCTCTGATAAAGCCCTTATCAAAAGTGCTCTAATTTATACAGCCTCTATAACCTGGTGGCTATGTGACTTGTGACTGTAACCATGACATCAGTCACAAGTTGTGACATCGGCGTGACTATGTCACAATGTGACATCACATGTGACAGTCACATGACTCGACCTCGGAATATTTTCTATTGATGGGCAGAGTAAATCCTTAAACTTATTCTCTTTGAATTCTCCTTTGCCAGATTAGCACCTTTATTAATATATCTTTGAATTCCTCTCTGCTAGCTATGTGACTAAGCTACAGCCTCCAGAGGTTGCCCTTACAATAGCCTGTATTTAGAAAGAAGAAAGATACTTGCATGGAAGCATGAATATAGTTATTGTACTAGAACTTTGCATTAAGTAGTAAATCATTTCAGTCATTTTGCTGCTCATTGCAAAAAAGGCATAAGTACTGCTCTGGCTCCAAATTTACATGCTCAGTCTGTCCATCTGACTGAAGATGATATGCTGTAGAGGTGTGAAGCTTTATATTGAAAAGATAATAGAGCTCTTGAATGAACTTAGCTATAAACTATGGTCTTTGGTCTGAGACATAAACATTGGATAAGCCATGCAGTTTTTATACATGTCATCAATACAAGTTAGCCACTCTCATCACAAAGTATGAGTGTGGATAAGAATAAAGTGAGCTTTTTTTCCACAGAGATCTACCACCACCATAATTGCATCATATCTATGTGCATCTGGCAGCTCAGTAATGAAGTCTACTAAAGCTATGCTTCAATGCTCAGTGAGAATTGGAAGTGAGTGAAGTTGACCCATAGGAAGCTGATGGCAGAGTTTGGTATAGAAGCAGAGGTTACAAGTGCTGGTATAAGTGCTCATATATTAGGACATCTGAGGCTACCAATAATTACATAAAACTAATGCTAATGTCTTCCACATACCTAGATGACCTACAATGCAAAAATCATAGTGTTGCTCTACAATGCACCTTTGGAGTTTAGGCACATTAAAAACATAAATGTGGCCATGGAAAGTAAGAAGATCATCCTGCAAAGCCCACTCATTAGTGTGCATGGATTTTGCTCTACCTTGTGAGTGAGCATGCAGCACTCTTGCTGCTTTAGCTACTATATCTTCTTGCCTACTATCTTGGTTTTCCTGGTGTATATCTCAAAGAATATTTACCTCATCCCCTTGAATAGCTACCCCTTCAAAAGTACAAATAGCAAAGAACTCAGGCTTAAAAAGAGTGATATTATTATTGTTACCTGCTCCTATGCCATAATCTGCATATCTAAATAGTGCATTAGACTTGCCCATACTTCATCCAGGTTTATGATGCAGGGAAAAGTCAAAGTTGGCCAGATATAAAGACTATCAAGCTTGGTGGTGGTTGAGTTTCTTTGTAGTCCTGAAGTACTTAAGGTTTTTGTGATCTGTCCAAACTTTAAATTTATATCATGCCCCTTTAAGAAAATGCTGCTATTCCTCCAATGACTGGATAATAGCTAGTATCTTTTTATCATGGATCTCATAGTTTCACTCTACTACATTCAAGCTCTTAAAGTAAAAGGCTATAGGATGCTACTTACCATCTTCTTGAGACTATTGAGACAAGACTGCTTCTATAGCAAAGTCTGAACTGTCTGCTTTTATGCAGAAGGGAAAGTCATCATTAAGAGATAAGAGGACCAGCTGAAAAGTGATAGCAGTCTTGAAGGCCTTAAAAGCAGTCTGTTGAGTAGCTTCCCACCTCCATGCTATATCCTTGTGGGTGAAATTAAAGAGAGGATAAGCATGGTGTGAAAAGTCTTGAATGAATTTCCAGTAGAAGTTAGTGAAGCCTAAGAAAGCCTGCACTTCCTTTTTATTTTTTGGCTGGGGCCACTCTGCTATACTTGCCACCTTTGCTGAATCTACCTCAGCAGTTCCATAAGAGACAATCAGCCCAAGGTATTCAACCTTAGTCTGCTCAAACTCACACTTCTTTGGCTTAAAATAGAATTAGTATTGGCAAAGACACTCTAGAACAATGCATGTAATATATTGGTGCTTCTTCAGTATTTTGGTGTAGATGAGAATATTATCTAAGTATATGCAAACTATACCTTTGGCAATTAAATCACAGAAAATATTATTCATCATTGTTAGAAAGGTGGCAGGGCTATTAGTGAGGCCAAAAAACATTACCAGAGATTCAAAGAGTCTGTGATTAGTTCTGAATGCTGCCTTCCACTCATTGCCCTCCTTGATGTGCAAATTGTTGTAGCCCCAGTGGATATCCAACCTAGTGAAGTAGTATGCACCTTGGAAGTTATTAATAAGCTCTGAGATAAGTGATAAGAGGTAGTAGTTCTTTATTGTCATCACATTCAGGACACAATAATCCTGAACCAGATGAAGAAATCCATCTTTCTTTTTGATGAAAAAGATGGGAGAGGCTATAAGTGACTTTGAAGAGCATATTCAACCAAAGTCAAGGTTCTCCTGCAGAAACACATCTAGCTCATCTTGTTCTTAAGGAGCAAAAGGATACACCTTGCAGCTAGATGAGTCTGCATCTGGAACAAGCTCAATTGCATAATTCCACTACTTACACTCTAAGAGGGAGTCAAATGAAGCTTTAGCAAAGATGTCTTCAAAGTTATGAAGATGAGATGGAATGCTATTGTAGAAAGATTTAGGCTGAGAATTAGCAGCAAATGCTTGAGCTAGTTGCTGAGAAGTTGTCTGACTAGCTCAAATCTCTACTTTTGTAGGAAGTGAATGTAGCATAATAGCATAAATCTTGTCATCTATTTCAATGGCCTCATCTGGAAACTCTGGGTCTAGAGCACTGACAAACTTGTCTTCTTATCCATCTTCTATTAGGAATTCACACCCTACACCTCTGGTATCTTCATAGAGAGCCTCTCTATAAGAGAATACTAAGGAAGGAGAATTCAGTAGGTCAATGTCAGAAAAGAGAAGGTGCCTTGCATAGCAGGCATGAATAGCAGCATGCTTACAGACTAAGGTTTTATACTCCTCCCAAGCTTTCCTAGCACAAGTGGAACAACATCATAGACATCAACTCATATGTACCTCACCCTTTGCTTAGTCAATTTCTGGATTGTGATTACAAAGCCAAGTAAAGCCCAAGATTATATCCTGTTTTTCCAGACTGGTGATAGCAAAGATAGCATGCTCTGAGTGGTTGTGGTAGCAAAGGACTAGATCCACTACTAAGCAGATAAATCCCAGCTCATTGAGTGTCTCATTTATATTGTAAACTGGGATGGGGCAAGTAAGGGGGCAAGTAGTCAGTTGATATCATTTCACATAATTGCTACAATGCTCTGAGTTTGTTATGTATCTATAGTTTCAATCTTTACATTTAGCTGTAGAGAGTTGGAGGAAGGAGCAGAAGCCACAACATATTTGCAAGGAAGGCATTGTTCCCATGCTAGAATATGCAGGCATGGCAGAGAAGAAGAAGGTAAGGCTTTATTTGGGCCTTGAACTAAGAAGGTGTTTTATACATCAGTAGATGTGCTTACAATTTCAGCCAGCAAATCATGGTCATTAGAAATTGTATTAGCAGACTCTATAGATAAATAGGCAAACTGATTGGCACTAAGTGGCAAAAGCATATAATTCATCCATTGCTTGTCTAAAAATCCTCCTCAATATCTGGAACAGGAGCTGGAGTATTCAATAGCTCTACAAGTGAGGTCTTTCCTGCTGGTGCATCAAGAGAGGGATCACCAGAGGCATCCTTTGTAGCAAGAAGCTGCAATAGGAGCTCTTCCTGCTTAGAAGCTAAAAGATAGTGGACCTCTAATTCCTGTGGGCAATAGCATGCAAAGTGGCCTGGCTTCTCACATTGGCAGCAGAGAAGAGGTATAGTAGAGTGCTAGCAAGAGGCATCAACTTCCATAGGAGCTTTTGGAGGGAGTGGTCATGACTAAAAAGCTGGAGGAGCTCCTATTATAAATGGGCATGGAGGAGGAGGAGCCAAGGGAGTAGAGTGTATTGCTGGCATTAAAGCAGAGCAGTAAACAGGAGGAGAGATGTGGGAGCATTGTAACTTTTGCTTTAGCTCTATGAGCTGCTACTAATCTTGAGCTACTCTATACTAGGTTTTAATCTGCTCATCATCTGGACATTCTTCAGCTAAGTTATTGATATACTCCATAAGTGTAGGGTGAAATCCATCATAGAAGGTGAGGCAGAGTTGAAGGCCATCTGAGTATTCTGTCTGCTCCACTAATGCACAGAAAGAGTCAATATAGTCATCCAAAGTTCTTCTTCCCTGGCCATACTGATTGTGGTTATAAAGGAAGAGTGCAGCAGTTTTCACTGGGTCTAGTGGGAAGAACTCAGCTCTAAAATCCTTCTCAAAGTCTTCTCAACTCATAAAGTTGTTTACTCCTCCATGACATCAGAATACTCATAGAGCATAAGTTAAAGCATGGCCTGCTTTTATGTAAAAGAGGACCCATGCTATCTTCAGTGCATCAAAGTCAAACTAAGCTGGATATAAGTGATGCAAGACTGCAAAAAGTATCCTCCCACTGCACAGTCACCATCATAAACATCTGGAAGTACTAGGCATGGAATTCTATTAAGTGCTGCAATGGTGGGATGAATTGTCATTATGAGTTCTAGTAGCTTTGGTGGTGTGGGAGAAGCAGAAGGAGCAGAAGAAAGGTGCTCCAAAAGTAATTGTAAGGAGTGAGAGATGGTATCAGTTGTCTGTTGTAATTTAGTGAGTTTGGTGGTGTAAAGAGTAAGAAAAGCTTAGGTGGCCTGTACCTGAGCTTTTAGAGCAAGCAAGCAGTTCCAGGCATTGTTCTGTGGATCAGATGCCTCAGAGAGGTCAGCTGGAAGTGCTGGCTAAGTCATAGAAACTGAGAGAAAGCTATTTGGTGGAGGAGAGACCTCTAGGAATACTAATAATGGGGCAAGCTAGAGGGGGCTTCCAGACCAATGCTAGAGACTTGTTCTGCTGTAAGAGCAACCTCTGGAGGCTGTGGCTCAGTTACATAGCTGGCAGAGAGGAATCCAAAGATGTATTAATAAGGGTAAAATAAATACAAATGATAAGGTGCTAATCTAGCAGAGGGGAATCCAAAGAGAACAAGTCTAAGGATTCACTCTGTCCATTGATAGAAAATATTAAGTATCAACCAGGTGATAGAGTCTACCTTAATGCATCAGACATTTTCACTACCTGGCCCTCTAAGAAGCTATCCCATGATAACTTAGGCCTTTTTACTATAGAGTGCCAAGTGGAGCCTTTAGCCTACTACTTAAAGCTGCCTTCAGTAATGAAGTAACTGCATCCTGTCTTCAATGTGGTTAAACTATCTCTCACACCCATTGATCCAATTTCAGAATGTCATTCCAAGCCCCCTCCACCCCCAGTGATCCATGATAATGAAGAGGAGTATGAGGTGGAAGAAATATTAGACAGTTACCTCTTTTGATGCAAGCTCCAGTTTAAAGTCAAGTGAAAGAGCTATGGAATCAAAGATATTTTTTGAGAACTATAGGAAAATGTTTATGCACCTAATCTGGTCTGAGATTTTTACCAAAGGCATTTTGATACTCTCCAAGCTATTTGCAAACTATACTTGCTCACTCCAGTAGATTGTGCTCTTTGCAACCTCTTCTATCTGGTGCATTAGGGCAATGCACTTTAAAGAGAGGGTTGTCAGGTTTTGCTGAATTAGGGGCTTTCCGGGAAAGCAACGCCCTTACAAGGCAGACTTGATCTATGGATACTCAGGTGTCTGGAGCTCCGGGGCTTGGGCTTCAGGGTTCAAGACATGGATAGGGGGTGGTTCCAGAGGATGAAACTTGACCCAGGGCTTCAGGTATTTTGTAGAGGTTGGGGATTGGAGAGGGTCGAGTTAGAACTAGAGGTTTTAAGATGAGACCTGGTTAACAAATTATGAGTTGCAAAGTGCATACCAAATTTAGAGCATGCAATTATTTAGGCATGCCAGTCAAAGTGTGCCAGTCAATGCATACCAATCAAGCAAGAGGGCACACAACAATTTAAGTAATATCCAAAAACTAGTAAATACAATGGGGAATTATGCTATAAGTACTATGGGGTTGGATCTTGGGGTTCCAAGGTGTCTGGGATGGGTTCCGGAAGGCATTGAGTAGCAAGCAGGGACTGTATACTTAGATTGCACATGTGGGGCATGTGATCAATTGGCACAGAGGGAGTTGTGATGCATGATGGCCAGAAGCAGGTGGTATGATCCAATCATTGACAGCAGTTGATTTCAAGGTCCATAATGCAGGATTCCCAGGAGGGTTGGCTGATGGTGGCATTAACAGCTATAGAAGCAGAGTACGTTGTGGAGTTGACAAAAGAGAGTCCTGGATGAGGTTCTGGGGTTGTTCTGGGGAATTCTGGAGGAGGTTATGACATCACCCCCCCCTCAGCACTGAGACCCTCCAAGGCATGTGTAGCTAGTAGTTTGGACTGGGGTCCAATTGTGGGATCTGGCACCTGATCTGGGACTGGGTGGTGGGGCTGTGGGGGTAGTTGGTGGGTGTTTGGTGGTGTTGAGTCAGTTTGAGGAGGGCTGGATGCTACACTGTTCTTGATGGCTATGTACACTCATACCTACTACTCCACGGATTACCAGACCAACCCTTACAGGTGTCCAATCCCAGATCATTACTCTGCACACACTTCCCACCCCACTTACCCACTCCTTCCATATGAACTCCAATATCTCCACTGCCACTGGGCCTCTGACTCCTCCCTCTATAATCTGGGGCCCTTAGTCAGCCGGGCCCCTCTGCCCAACCTAGCCATGGCATAATCCATAGAGGTCCCCTCATACTGGAGCATCCTCAGGGGCCTGCCGGAGACTCCACCAGTTCCCAGCAGACCTTGCCTGGTATCCCCCAGCAAGGGCTCCTTTGCACCCACCCACTATTATGGTTATCAGTGCCCTGCCCCCCAACCCCAGGGACCTCCCAACTATGACTACTCCCCTCGACACTACCCAACCATTGCCCCACCCACTAGAACCCCTCCCTTGCCTGTAGGATGACAATGCCTTGAAGAGTATGAGTGGCAGTGGGATGAAGTACTATGCTCACTCAGAATCTCACCAGAGGACTTTGCAAGACAGGCAAGGGTGCTACTCATGGATTTCAGATATGATAACTTTGTAGGCACTCCAGAACCCAGCTTTCACCATGACTCACTGCCTCACTTTGACCTATGGAACCCCCCACAACCTCTAAGGAGGGAGTCTTGATATTATGTCAGGTTCTGCTGAATCAGAGGCTTTCCAAGAAAGCAATGCCCTTACAAGGCAGACTTGATCTATGGATACTCAGGTATCTGGAGCTCTGGGGCTTGGGCTCCAGGGTTCAAGATGTGGACAGGGGGTGGTCCTGAAGGATGGAACTTGACCCAGGGCTTCAGGTGTTTTGTAAAGGTTGGGGATTGGAGGGGGTCAAGTCAGAACTGGAGGTTCTAAGATGAGACCTGGTTAACAAATTATGAGTTGCAAAGTGCATACCAAACTTAGAGCATGCAATTATTTAGGCATGCCAGTCAAAGCATACCAGTCAGTGCATACCAATCAAGTAAGAGGGCATGCAACAATTTAAGTAATATCCAAAAACTAGTGAATACAATAGAGAACTACACTATAAGTACTACGAAGTCAGGTCTTGGAGTTCTGGAGTGTCTGGGATGGGTTCTGGAAGGCATTGAGTAGTGGGCAGGGACTATATACTTGGATCACGCATGTGGGGCATGCAATCAATTGGCACAGAGGGAGTTGTAATGCATGATGGCCAGAAGTGGGTGGCATGATCTGATCATTGACAGCAGTTGAACTCAGGGTCTGTAATGCAGGATTCCCAGGGGGGTTGGCTGATGGCAGCATTGGCAGCTGTGGGGGTGGAGCATGTTGTGGAGTTGACAAAAGAGGGTCCCAGATGAGGTTCTGGGTTTGTCCTGGGGAATTCTGGAGGGGGTCATAACAAGGGTGATATTAAGGAACTACCCATTTGGAGGTCCCTTAGCCTATGTTTCCTTCTAATTTTCAGGACTTTTCACTCTAATTCACCCACCATCAAGCACCTTTGTCAAACTCCTCACTGGCTGGACCATGGGAACAAACTTTTTTATTGATTGGGAGCCAATGCCAGACTATGAAAAATGGATCACTTTTGATGAGGGTTCTAATGGAGCCCTTGTCAAAAGTGATCCAATTCACATGGCCCCCATGACCAAGTAGCCATGTGACTCATCATGACCATGACATCAGTCACATCAGTCACATGACTTGACCTTGGAATATTTTCTATTGATGGGCAGAGTAAATCCTTAAACTTGTTCTCTTTGGATTTCTCTCTGCCAGGTTAGCACCTCATCATTTGTACTTATTTTACCTTTATTAATACATCTTTGGATTTCCCTCTGCCAGCTGTGTGACAAAGCCACAGCCTCCAAAGGTTGCCCTTACAATAACCTTACAAGCCCTCAATGTCTATTAAATTATGGCCTCCATCTGCATTACTAGCTTGTTCCACTTTTTCACCACAGAATTGGCTATAGTGGTGGGGGCTGTCACAACAGAAGAAGCTATTCCAACAGCTGGGGTTTTGGAGGCAGAAATGTTGGCCACTGTCTTGCTGAATTCTTATCTCCTTTTGACTCTCTTCTCTTTTATTTCAACTCCTATTTCTCCTTTTTATTCTCCCACTATCTCCATCATTCCCTTCCACATCTAATCTAATCTAATCTAATGTCTTTCTTTTACATCTTACTATTCTGTTTTTCAGTATCACTTTTTTTGAATAAATCCCATTCTTTATCTATTTGATTATATTTAACTTCCATTCTGCTTGTCTTTCTACTTTCTTTCTTCTACATTATCTTTAGTTTTCTCTTATGTGCTTCTGATTATTTCTTTTTACATTTAAATTTTTTTGATGCTACTTCTTTTTAGTGTTTTAACAGGTGTACACTTCCAGTTCCAAACTCTTACTAGTAATTTTCTGCTCAACAGAGTAAGCTCATG
>QLON01001090.1:0-66090 GCA_003313675.1 Termitomyces heimii
ATCCTCCTATTATTCTATAAACTATACAAGAACCTGAAAATGCTCTTCCAAGAGCAAGGCAGCCTTACTTGATTGAGCCTCCACCACTTTATCCTGGCTCTATGAATATTATATATTAATACTATCAAGCTTTACACTTTAATGTTAAAAAACTCACTAAATTTACTAAATAGCATTCAAAGTTTGGCATATGCTACTTGCAAGGCCAAGTTAATTTATCTAGACTGGCAGATGCTCCACCAGAGCTACTTAATTTGCTACATAGCTATTACCCACTTTTTAATGCTTTTGAAGCATCTATTTATTAATACAATGCAGCTTTTACTTCTTTAAAAGTCAAAATTAATCATATTATTACTAATGCTTTTAGACCATATAGCTTTAGTATCAATGGAGAACTTCATCATCTTACAAGTGCCTTGCTTCCATCTGAAGGAGAGCAGCCAAAATATACACAACTCTACTTTTATAATTATAATCAGTAATTAGATTTTTGTCAATAAGGTAATTCTGGATTTATTGGCTTATACAAGCAAGCTAAGCAGATTGTGGAAAAAGTACCAAAGAATCAACTATAAAAACTTTCTGTTAAATTTCAAGCTGATTTTGGAGATCATCAATGATATAATCAGCCTAATAAATAAGAAGATATTGCTGCTATTATTCCTAGAGATGGATTTGAAGAAAAATTAAATCATTATGATATAGTCTTACACTTATATAAAGGTTGATTGCAGCATATCAGCCACTTACATCTATATTATAC
This sequence comes from Termitomyces heimii, assembly GCA_003313675.1. Taxonomy (NCBI): domain Eukaryota; kingdom Fungi; phylum Basidiomycota; class Agaricomycetes; order Agaricales; family Lyophyllaceae; genus Termitomyces; species Termitomyces heimii. The sequence goes on from QLON01001090.1 coordinate 767, forward strand.
TTCTTTACACTACATCATTATCTTTTTAACTAGAAAATCTGGATTTCACACTAATATTCAGTCTCAGATGAACTAGAAAACTAGCAAAGATCTGTCAATGTTATTCAAATTGCATATTATATATATAGGCTTCAGCAAAGAGCTTTGGAAGCTAATGCTGCTTTGCTTTGGAGTGGCAGATTATTTTAGCAATATATTGTAAATGTATGGGCTTCAACTAAATAAAATAAGCTCAACTAGCTTAAGCATAATCAAAAGAAGATTATGGCTGAAGTTTACTAAGAAGTAGTTGATGCTACAGCTGGAGATGAAGAGTTACCTCAGCAAGGCCATTGTATTATTCTTCCTACTTCTCATATTAGAAGTGAACAATATATGCAGCAGTTATTCCAAGATTTTATGGCTATTTGCAGGCATTTTTAAAACTAGATCTTTTCATAACAATAACTGCTAATCTAAAATAGCCTGAAATTGAAGAAGCTCTTTTAAAGAAATCTGCAATCAATGGAAAAAAACAAACTGCTTCTAATTAGCCTAACATTGTTGCCAGAGTATTTGAACTTAGAAAAAATGCTCTTTTGAAGAATCTTAAAGATAGTATCTTTGGAAAGTGTGTTGCTCATATTCAGACCATTGAATTCCAAAAGAGGGGACTTCCACATGTGCATATCTTAATCATAATGATAAAATCAGAGATGCAGCTCATGTGGACACTATTGTTTCTGCTCAAATTCTTAATTCAGTTACTCAGCCTCAACTATACTAGGTATAAGCTTTGCTTGAGTTTTTCATTCAGTTACTAAACTTTGTTATTAGATTATTACTACCAATATAGTTTATAGCTCATGTGAAGTAGCTTATCTCAATGCAAAATGCATGGTAGATGGCAAATGTTCCAAATGATTTCTTAAAGAATTTCAAGAAACTACTTAGTATAATAATGATGGCTATTCTCAATATGCCAGACCTGACAATGGCTACTTTTTTGAAAAGCATGGTCAACATTATGACAACTGTGATGTTGTTTCATACAACCTTTATCTCTTAGCCAAATATTAATGCCATATCAATGTAGAAGTTTATGCTTCAGTAAATGCTATCAAATACATTTACAAGTACATTTATAAAGGCCATAATAGAACAACTTTGAAAATCTTTAGGGATTAAAGAGATGAAATCAAGGACACTTGGATGCAAGATATATTTTAGCACCAGAATCTTGCTGGCACATTTTTGAATTTAACATGCATGCAGAATTCCCTGCAGTTTACAGATTACCTATTTACTTAAAAGGCCAACATAAAGTTTACTTTGGAGATAATAAACCTATGGAAACAGTGGCTGTTAGACAAAACTGCACTTACAGCTTAGTTTAAAGCCAATGCTAAATTGCCTAATAATAATACCACTTATTAAAACTTTTCAACCAAGTATGTTTATAATTCATCAAAAAAGGCTTGGAAAAAAAAGCAGCAAGAAATAGCTATTGAATGAATGTATTTTGTTTTATTAAAACAAGGAGAGAGGTTCTATCTTAGAATACTCTTGACAGTTGTAACTAATGCAACATTATGGGCTAATCTAAGAATAGTCAATGGCTATACTTATCCAACTCATAAGGATGCATGCAAAGCTCTTGGTTATTTAGAGGATAATGCAGAATGGAGGCAATGTTTTGATGAAGCTGCTCCAATTCAATCAGAATCACCTCTTAAACACTTTTTTTGCATTATTCTACTTCATTATACTCCTACTACTCCTGAAGCTCTATGAAATAAATTTAAGCATTCCATTTGTGATGATTTTCAGCACAGATTGCAACATATTAGGCAGTACAAAGATCAAAACTTTACCAATGATAACATCTATGACTATGGTCTTTATCTTATCAATGACAATTTGATGAACTTTGGTAAAATCTTCAAAAACTTTCTTAATATGCCAGAACTTCAACAAGTTTGAAATATAGTTTTAGATAATTGACTTCTTCATTTAAAATTAACTTTAATACTAATTAAACAAATATAGAGAATAAATTGTTATAAGAAAAAACCAATTATAATATTGAAGAGTTAAAAAAAAAGAGTTAATAAAAACAAGGCCAAGTTTAATGCTAAACAACTGGAGACCTTTAATGCTATTATAGACTTGGTAAATAGTAATTTAGAGAAGATAATATTCATTCACAATGCAGGAGGATGTGGCAAAACCTTTATTTGCAATACTTTGGCTTTTGCTATTCATGCTAATGGAGATGTTGCATTATGTATAGCATCATCTGGAATTGCTGCCTTACTACTGGAAGGTAGTAGAACTACTCATTCCAGATTCAAAATCCCCATTCTTGCATTGTATATATCTATTGCCAATATTAAAAGAGAAACACATTTGTCTCAATTACTACTTTATACTAAAGTGGTTATTTGGGATGAAGTTTTAATGCAGCACAAAAATGCAATTGATGCTATAAATCATGATTTTAGAAATATTTTGGATAAAAACATCCCTTTTAATGGAGTAATTATAGTTTTTGAAGGAAATTTTTGACAAACTCTCAGTTATTCAATGAGGACTTAGACAGTCAATGATTGCTATTTCACTTAAGAAAATTAAGTTTTGGAATCACATCCAAATCCACTATTTAGTCCAAAATATGAGATTGGATCAAACTTTTGATAATATGGCTTATATAGCTTGGTTATTGGATATTAGTGCTAGAAAAAATCTAGGTCCTAGGAAAACAATACAGCTACCAAATACTTTGATTTGCCATAACAATTCCATCACAAGATTGATTGCTTCCACTTATTTTAATATTAATCACCATTAAAATGATCAGTATTTCCTGAACCATACTATTTTTTTTGGCAAGAACTTTGATATAGAAGATATTAATTCAGAAGTTCTACAGAAGTTTTTAGGAGAAGAGAAGATCTTGCAGAGTGCAGACTTTATTCAATGTGATAACACAAATGTCAATGGCCTTGCATTATATTCCATGGAATATCTTAATTCTTTAAAAGCTGGCAATCTGCCTCTAGCTAGACTCTCTTTAAAGGTTGGTGTTTTTGTAATGCTACTCAGAAATTTAGATTCAACTAGAGGGCTTTGTAATGGAACAAGAATGATTGTCACTTATATTAGCACTAGAGTCCTTCAATTCACATTATTAGTGGAAATGCCAAGTTTGCAGGATCAACTATTATAATTTTAAGAATCAATCTTGATACTTCTAAATCTTAATAATTTACAAATGTAAGTGTAACTTTTAATGATATTATTTCTTATAACTAATGTTTATGATTTTAGCATATAACTTGATTATTGCTTATATTATACTAATATAAAATGCTTTTCAAATGTATGTATAACTTTTAATAAAAGAATTTTTTAACTAACTTCTATTATTCTTAGCTTATTTGATATTATTATTGATAATTGTATTATTATATATCACTTGGAATTGTAATTATAAATCATTTATATATACACAAAACTATATTCAAATGAAGTGAAATTAAGTTGTGCAAAATAAGGCCTTAACTAAGCAAAGTGAGGTTGAGGCTGAATTTAAGCATTGAATAGTGAATACAAGGCTCTAACCAAGCAAAGTGAGGTTGAGCCAGATCTAAGCAAAGCTATAGCCTATGCCAAAGGCATAAGTTATAGCTTATCTATAATATATATAATAGTTCCTGGAAATTTAATGTGCTAACTAAATTTTGTTAAGGCTAACAAGTAAGGCTGACTTTGAATTGTTTAGCATGTGATAGTGTGACAGTGCATGTGACCATGTGACATAATAGAAAGCATAAAGCATAATAGTGACATGTAACTAATATATAACATGTGATAAATATGTGACATAGAATAGAGTATGTGACATGTGGTGTACTGTGTGATATACTGTAGCTGAAAGTGTGATGTGTGATTAATCTATAATATATGACATATAATATGAATATGATATTCTTAATTTTATAATTACTGGCTTTGAATTTTGCTCTAAGTGTGATAGAGCATGTGACCATGTGACATAATGATGATGTGTGACATATGACTAATGTGTAATATATAATGTGATATTTTGTGATGTGTGACTTAATGTATGATATACTATGTGATATGTGATGTATTATATAATATATTATGTTGAAAGTGTGATATGACTGTGATGTGTGACCTAATGTGTGACAAACTGTGTAACACATGATATTAATATAATATTTATATGATATATAATGAAATATGTGATATATCATATGATATATAATGTACTGTATAATATACTATGTGATATATCCTGCAACAGTTACTTAATGTGACTGTCTAAGGCCTTAATTAAGTAAAGAAAGGTTGAAGGCTGGATCTAAACATTGCATTTTGAAAAACAAGGCATAAAGTAAGTGAAGTGAGATTAAGGCTAGATATAAGCATTGCATATTGAAAAATAAGGCCTTAACTAAGCAAAGTGATGTTGAAGCTGGTTGTAAGCATTGCATTTTGAAAAACAAGGCCTCAACTGAGTGAAGCAAGATTGAGGCTAGATCTAAGCATTGAATAGTAAATATAAGGCTTAAATTGAGCAAAGTGAGATTAAGCTGGATTTAAGCAAAGCTATGGTTCATGCTGAAAGTAATATACAAAACTATACTCTGTTAAAAAACAAGGCCTCAAGCAAGTGAAGCAAGGTTAAAACTAGATATAAGCATTGCATTTTGAAAATAAGGCCTTAACTAAGCAAAGCAAGGTTAAAGCTAAATTTAAGCATTGAATAGTGAATATAAGGCTCCAACTAAGCAAAGTGAGGTTGAACTAAATTTAAGCAAAGCTAGGGCCTATGCTAAAGGCATAGGTCATAGCTTATCAATATGTTATGCAATAACTTCTATAAAAAAATGGCTGATAATATAATTCTGACTAATGCTGACCAAGAAAATTCCTTCACAAAAAAATGATTACTAAGCACATACTTTTTGTTCAAAAAGGCTCAATTATTCATTTTATATATGGAATAAGCAAAAAAAAGTGTATAATAAATAATTCAAATGTTAATATTATTATTTGATCATTGACATGAAATAAGACAAAGTTATTGATTATCAAAAAGTCTGAATAAAACAGACTTCTGCTGAAAGCTATAAGCAGTTTTGCTGAGTACTGTAGGCAAATGATATAGCCAGACCTGCCTTAAAAAGCTCTCTTCAGATTATATTAAATTAGCCTTATCACTGGCCTAGATGTTGAAAAATTAGCTTATCAGTATTTTGATTTAATGCACACTCAAATCAATCATGTGATTATAATTAGGTTTCTGGAGATTAGGTGACTTATCTTAAGAAAAGCATCACACTCTTGACAATAAAATGGGCATATCTCAATGGAAATACATTGTGAGCTCTTACATACTGGGTATTGTTTTGATTGCCTGATCAATCTGCACACAATAAAAGTTGTCCAGAGACATTCCATAGCAAACTGATAGAGGGATCAGTGATTTGATGGGAAAAGCTAAATTTAGCTGTTGAGGAAAATTGAGCAGGCTTTAGTAAAATGCCTATATCTCAACAGGACAACTACCAAACCTTATTGTGTTTAGTATTGATAGAAAGGCCTAATCAATTTGCACCTGATAAAAACTAATAAACTCTATTATTTACCTATATATTTCATAAAAGTACTTTGTGAAATCTAATTTAGCCCCAAAACCTAGTGAAAGCTGATTCATTTGTGATTGCCTCTATTTAGACTAATCCAAATAACCTAATTTCATATCATCATGTATAGCAGGTATCTGAGGTCTGCCAATGTATAAACACTAAATAATAATGTGCAACTTACTAAAATCTGTGAGAGCCTTAAGTTGCTTGACAAGTTGTTTAAGTAGGGAAAAGCAATCAAACAAGAAACTCACCAAGATCAATTAACCTCTATTTAATGCTGGCAAGGAAAAGAAGTTTAAGGGGCAATCAAAGCTTATATTGAAAAATCTACTCATGCCTCATATCAGCAATTGCAAATTTTGACAAGTTGAGCGGCACATTCATTTTCTTGATTTCTCAGCCGTTCATTAAAAAAGCGACCATGCTTTATAGTAAGTAAATAAGGGTCGGGAATTTGAAAACAGCTGACAGTAATCCAGCGTTGTCTTTTGTCCTTCTGTTCCTTCATCCAAGCTACCTGTGCCTTATTTTTGGATTTATGAATTTTTTGAAATACATCAAGTAATTGATTTGCAGGTGCTTGACAGATTAAGTGATAATCAGTGGCTGCTTCAGAACTTTCAGCTGAGAAAGTGTCGATTTATGTGAACATTGATGAAGAAACATTGTCATACTTCTGGTCCATGGGCTAATCGAAGGTAGCACAAAAAGCATGTCAGAATATTTGCTTTACACGTCCTAGAGAGCCTAGTGTTGCGGTAATAAACACGAGATGCGCAGAACGGCACGAGAGAACACGAAATAGTGACACAAAAGAGACACGAGAATACTTTCCAGGTCCACAGAGACGGTCACAATGCACCAAACACGAATGGAACTAAATTATGATGTGTGTACATGTTAGAATTAAGGGTCGTCATTTGTAAACACCCTTTCCATACTTGAAACACCTAGGTCGCGGAGAACGACTTTACAGGGACCATCCTGAGTAAATTTCTTACGATATCATCCCTGTCCTATTAGTGAAGTATGCACCACAATAGCACCATCGGATGGGCCATGTATATATTCGTCCTTTTGCCTTGGTGCAGTACTTGAAAAATGCTTAATCACGGTAAAGTGGAGCAGCGACTCAGGGAACAAACGTCACAGAGCGGGGCGAAGATGAGGTTAGCAAATTGCGCTTTGTTTAGGTCATCTGGACAGTCAGGAAAGTCTTCAAGGTTTAGTCGCGCTTGTTTCCAGACATATTCAGCCGATTGTCATCAAGATACGCCGAAAAGCCTTTTCACATTCGCGAAAGAGAACCCGAGTAATGTATATGAAAATCTGAATGAATAGTACCAGAGTCAGACGTTTATGGAGCCAAATGAACCTCTACCTCGTAGAGGATGTCAAGAGGCATTTCAACAAATGTTTCAATGCTCCTCGACGTCCTCGTACGTTTCTAAGCTGCAAAATGGGGTGGAGACTTGACACGTTTTGCTTTGTCTAACAAGCTCTTCATCCCTCTTTTCTGGATCTGTCCCCGACGAGTTCTTATGCTTTCCAATGGCCTCAGTGGTGCTAGGTGACTCGCCTCAGCAGCTGGAGTTGTTCTGATTGTCGTCGAGTCGGCAAGGAGAACGGAGTGTCGGGGCATGATAATTCGCAGAAAGAGAATGCGCGGCATTATGGAAACACCGGTCTATTTAGATTTTAGCTCAATGGAAAAATATGTGTAGGGTGTGTGCATTGATGATATCCTCTTTCGATGGAGCAAGAGTGGCTATTCAAGACATCATTGAAGATTACAGCAGAATCACGACATGGACCAAAGAGTCTGTTTGCGCCGCAGGATGCTCATCCTCGTGAGTAATTCTAATATTAGCTCTGTCTGAATATAAACGCACCACTTGTTTCAGGTTCTGGCTGTTCCCCTTTACTCTTGTCTCTTGCCGATAGAGATTTATTACTCAGTATTCCGCTTTGCTACCAACATCCCCGAGGCCTGCGATACCTCGCTCAACAACTGCAAACTAGAAGACCGCGATGCGAAGCCACAACAGATCCAAGCCTCCATGCTCATTAAAACCTCTCTCTCCCTTGTATGCAAAAGGTTTCATTCAATAATGGAGCTTCTACTCTACGAAATTGTCATCATCACCCGGTATCCCTGCCTGCCCGCGACTGGAGGTCCTGGTAGCGCAAGTGAACTACAAGGAACGGGGACAGCTCAGAGTGGGCGCTCCGCACCTCACGCACAATGCTTTATGGAAAACTATTAGTAGGTACTGCGCGGGTACGTTCTGCCGGCTCGACCTTTTTGGGTTCCACATACGCATGGACCGCGTCGAGATGATGCTTCGGTACATGACCCGCATTGAAATATGCTATATCGCCCATTCGGAGACCTTCAAGGACATCAATACGTGGGGCAGCCATCGACGTGGACAGTGGAAACCGGATGTCTATGATGATGAGGAGCCGGAGATCAGGACAGTTAGCGTGTTAAATGGGACGAAAAAAAGAGATCAGGTGTTGGGAATACAGTTCGATTGAGACAATCCCAGAAGATCAGGAGAGAAGTTAGTGGCTGGTTCGATGCAAACATCCGAGCAGAGTTTGACCGGGCATTGGAAGAAGCAGTGTGGCCCCCGTTCCACGGGCGCCCGCCGTACCTCCTCCCTAAATTGCATATGCTGTATCTTGGCACGCTTGACGAACGGTTCTTTCAGTTCCGCTTGCCGGCTCTCAAATCGCTGACTGCCGCTCGTATTGAGAATGCTCAGTCTCTTTTCGAAATGTGTGCTGGCCCAAGATACTAGGCGTATGGCGACATGGAACCGATCCGTGGACGACAGTCTGCTCAATCTTCAGGTTCTGGGTGACCACCATGTCGTGGTAAAGTAAAATGCCGCAAGGGCACGTTCAGAGTGAAAACGAGATACTTTGCCGTGCCTCCACCACACTGTACTTTGTTTGGATGTCTCTCGAGCAGCATCACAGCTCTCTTCTTGTCGTATGAAGGCCTGGAATTTGATAGAGTGGTTGTACTTTTTCCCAAACGTGGTTATACCTAACCTGGCACGTAGACACGGTGACAGAATCTCGAGACTTTTCCTCCGCCGCACACGGAACTCCGGTACATCATGATCGTAGCCAAACATCGCGATGAGTCGGCGGCGAACGTGAGGTGTTGAATGCGGCGGAAGGAGGGACGCTTCCTCAGTTGCGGATTATGACTTTTTATTCGAGATTGTACCCGAGGATATCGTCGCGATCATTGCCGATGGAAGACAGCAGGAATTTTGAGGGTGTTGTTGAGGACGATGGTGATCCCGCCTATGAGGTTGACGAGTATCTATCTCTGATGTTGGAAGTATGTACAATGCAGACTTGTTAACAATTTGTTCGTAAACTGTGAGGATTTATTATTCTTTGACAGAAATGCTTCACTTCGCCAACCAAAAATCCTCACAGTTTACGAACGATATCTCGTAACGTATCATAAACTCGTTGAAATACACGGTTATCACACTCTTGTGGTGACTTCCAGCTGCGACTTGATTCAACTTATTAATCTCTTCCATTGTCCAGGTACATAAAAGGCAGCCTCTTTTACTACATCCAATGTGCTACTGAAAGACTACATTCGGAGTCAATGACGATACATGTTCGAAGTTCAAGGGGTGTATCATTGACACAACTCGCTTTGAAGTATTTTTCTTGGCAGTTGACGAGAATTCCCCTATGTGTTTTGCATGAAAACTTCCGCACCCTAGGATTTAAAAAAAGCACCTCCCCCTCCTCCATTCACCTGTGGCGCGGCCATACATAACGCATAACGCGATTGGTCTCCAAAATATACCAATGGTAGTATCTATATCTAATTCTACACAATCCGAGTAATAAATTACACCAGAGTCCGACAAAAGTATACCGAAAACTATCGATACAGCGCAAACGATACATCCCACGGGAAAAAGAAGAGCAACTAAAGCTGTGCAAACGTCTGAGTGCGGACGAGACCCTTGGAGCCTTTCTTGGCGCCGTGCAGGTGGCCTACAAGGGGATACTCTGAGTCGTCGTCCGATGGGGGCGGCGTGGCCTGGCCAGGCCCAGGGGCGGGCGGGCGGTCCTGTGCAGCGGATGGGTACTGTTGTTGTCGCCCCGGGGACAGCGGAGGGTGTCCTGGGACGGAGAGTTTGAGGCGTTTAGAACCGCTATTGGTCAAAGCAGGCGCGGACGGCGAGGGCTCGCGGGGGCGCTTCTTCCCCGCCATCGTGCCGTTGTTATTGTTTTCCGCCACGCAGAGTCCCCCGACGTCACGGGACCTAGCCTGCATCATATTCCTCCTCTCCCTCTCCTCGACCTCACGCACACGCATCGCCGCACGCTCCCCGGCCTCCTCCCCACGCACCCTCTCCTGTTCCAGCCACTCCTCCTCCATCCGGAGCTCATCGCGGACTTTATCAAGCTGGCGGAAAAACGGGGCGGCGTTCTCGAAGAGGCGCTGGCGCTCGTGCGGGGTGGGAACGGTGGACCACTTGAGAGTGCGATAGGGGTACCCGGAGTTGCGCGCGTCGTAGTCGTTCATGGCTTTCCAGTCGATGCGGCGGAGACGGGCGTCGGCCTCTGCGGGGGGGACCCAGCCGAGGACGAGGAGGCGGCGCATTGTTTTGCCTGGGACGGGGACGTGCGGGGTGGCGCGGAGGCGGTACTCGTATTCTGCGATGGCGGTGTATGGGTCAAAGAGCTCTGGGACGGGGGATGAGGACGGGGCGTCAGTGTAGGCAAAGTCGCGGACTTTGATGTTGAGTTGTTTGAGGTTGTTGAGGATATGCTCTGGTTCGGGCTCGACGATTTCAGTCGGCGCTGGGGATGGCGTTCGTGTCACCTCGGTAGGTGGCTGTTGATGTGAGGACGGGACGTGCTGGCTGCTGCTGACGTCGACTTTGATTACTCGAGGGGGCTTCGGCTCGGAACGCCATCGACGAGGACGGAGAGAGAGGGCAAACTTTGCAAGGGAGAGGCGTGCGCGCATGTTAAGCTGGGGCGATAGGAATGAGACTGGGCTGTTTATATGGACAAAGTGGCCATGAGTGGCCATCCATTGTTCGTGGGGCACATGGCCAAAGCTTGTCCCGCCACCCGACCCACTGACTCATTTTGCTAACCACTCTCTCGGACCTTGCCGTGTGATTACTGTGATATCACAGTGACGCCCCCTTTCTGTAGTTCGGCGCCCATATCATAAATGTCGTTGCCCTTGCGCCATTTTTCACCACTGCCGTCCACGGATCAGTCCCAGTCGCGCCGGCGGCTGTGCCTGCCTTCATACCGCGCCCTTGTCTAGATAACTTGGCTCCATCGTTCGCTTTGTGATACCCAGGTATAAATCGAGCCGATGTCAGCGGCCGCGGCGGTGGCGGTGGCGGTGGCGGGAGGTGTACCCTCTTGGCTGTGCGGGGGCGGCTGAGGAGTAGAGTACCGGGAGTGACCAAGTCGAATTCAGACAGAGCTAATATTACTCAATGTACTTTTATGTCGTAGTTTGAAAGACTAAACGACATTGATCAACGCTCGCAACACGCACCCAACACAAATTTATTTATCCACTGCGCCGCACTTGAGACACTCCAACTCTATAACGGCTCTGTATCTCCTCATTCACGCACGACAGCCCCACATTCATTTCCACAAACGACAAATTCTCAAAGGCAAAAGGCAGAAAAGGATCTTAGTCTCTTTGATATACATACATCCTCGAATTCCGCTTCCTCTTTTTTTTTCTGTGTTGTTTCAATTTTGTGTCCCCTTCCATATTAGCAATACGGTCAATGGACCTGGATGGGGAGGGATCCGTGTTGTGATACACCCTCACGGAGCTCTCTCTCTCGGATTCTGAGGCTTGTTCGCTCCGTCGTTGGAGTCTCTAGAGAGTCCCAAGAAATTACCTCGTCCAAGAGCTCCCTCGGCACCGTGTGCTGTCTCTCTGTCAGTCTGAGCAGTTTCGCAGCGCTTGGCCTTTCGAAGCTGCAACTTCACTCTGACAATGAATTAATCACTTACCCTGGAGGGAGGAGGGAGGTTGTCAAGGTGAGAGAGAGTTCCCAAAGGGGTAATGTTCCACTAGGGTACTCCGATGTGATCGTCACAACTCTTGAGTCCTCCATTGGTTGCCTTGAAATGTTTTTGCCTGCCCACCTGGCCTAAACTTCAGACTTTGGAATAAATGAGCTTGCAGGTCTGAATGAGTACTTGTGGGATGCTTGGATTCCTAGCACAATCACTAATTATCACGCATCACCGCGTATCGGTGATATGTCTATGTGTATTTCCACTATTTCCGGTTAGACTATATTGATAGAATTACCAGCTTCCATTGTTTACCACAACATTGCTGTGGTACTAGAACATATACTAATACACCCCTGTAGTTCGGACCCTCCTTCAGTTGGATCAAAAAAAACCTTTTTCTCAAGAACAAGGCATCCTTAGCACTATTGGCTTGGTAGGGAGATGTATTTAAAATACCTGGCGCAGTCCCAGCTTGATCTGAACTGAAATGAGGCCTCGTTGTTGATGTCCCTTCATCGATGGTTGAGACCCCGTTTGTCACACTTGCCGATTCGTGGCAAAGCGGAGTTTCAATATTTTCCTGACTTGTCGTGTTGTCCCATAACCTCGATAATGCCATTGATTCTGATCATTATACAATAACCTGCCGGATCTTGCGGGTCCATCTGATATCCCGTTGTTCATCAATACTTATGCTTCCGCAGACTCTTAATAGTTCTTAAATTCCTGTTGTGCCAAGTAGTATACACTATTCCCATAGACGTCCATGTCATTGACTACTTGACAGTCCCAGCTGGCTTTGAATGAACCCTGACTAAGGTGTGACATCTCTGTGGCATCCGAGTGAAGGGTCCAAACTACAGGGTGTAATAGTATCTGCACCGCCTTTCTCACTTTTTCTTTTGGTTAGCCTGTTTTGGATGGATTTAATGTCCTGATATAGAGTGACTTATCAAATGAACGCTCTACTTACCTCGAAACGTAAATATACCATCCCAATTTGATCAAGTCACACTAATCACCTGATGTACTGGAATCACTTATGATCAGCTGCAGCAGCTATGGACAGCTTCCCGGATGACGGAATGAGTGGCCTACCTCCCGACAGGGTTCTGAACTCAGCTAGTGCGTTATCCAAATTCAAAATACATCTTCACACGATTCCGATTCTCTTTTGTTTCTTCAGTTCATGACTAAACCGTTTCAAAAATACCCATGCGTATGCCTCGTGCATAATCAAGTTCTCCCTTTGTTCCTTCTCTCGACAACAAGCCATTAGCGTCCCTTCATTAATCCAATGTTCAACCCGATAGAAGCATCCAGCGTTGAGGGCATGTGCCGCGTCAGGCCGAAACACATGAGATGGAGTTCTCACTGGCGACGACATCCGTCCTGTATCCGCATGACCAGTCAAGTTCGAAAGGCAAGACTGATCGGCCGGCTGTTAGCAGCACACTACAACAGCCGTGTCCAACGCAAACTTATTGTGAGCTTGTCAGCTGGTTATGATGTAGAAGGTGCGAATTTCTGCTGTCAAGTTGGAGCGCACAGCATCATTTATTATCCAATTCCTTTCCAGGCTCGAAAGAGATAAAAATAGCATTTCGCCATAATGGAAATCTATCTTTAGAATGATGCTCCGAAAGCAGGCATTGTCGACGTATCAATGTCCTTTCCCCTCGAAGATCAAAAACACAAGTATAACGCTCCAGATCACGGCTGTTCTTGGAACTTGGTTATTGTGGATGATATTGCGGTATCTTGTAACAATATACAACGCTATTCGTGATCCTGGGCTATGTTTAGAATAGATTTCCCTGGAATCACCTCGTTGTCAAAATTACCATCATTCGATGTCGTTACAGAATAGACCGCAGCACCAAACAGTTTACGCGCCATCTGCTCCCATTCTCACCCTCTCCGTAACCACCAAGTTCTCCAAGCCCTGGTCGACAGTTTCTACCTCGATAACGCTATCGCACCTTTCTTCTGAAATGAATCCTGCAATGCGTTCCTTCTCTACAGTTCTTCTGGCTTCGTTGCTTGCCGTTCAGAAAGCAGTGGCACAGTCCAACACGTTTTTTCCGGGAGTCATTGCGACGGGAACAATGGGCATAACAAACCCGCCAGTGCCTACAATGGGGACTTCAATTAATCAGACATCGTTTGCTCGTCTTCTTACTGTCAACTCAATCGATGTGCGTGGCTCATACTTCACGTGTACGACACCTCATGTAAACTTTTTCAGGACTTTTGCATCTTTGCGCCTCCCCATCTCTCCAATATCTCTGATTCTGAGGTATTTATTTAAGGAACATGGTTCGCTCCAGGGCTTATGATGTTGTATCAGACATTTGAAGTTGCTTGGTGCACGCAGCAGCGCAACAACGCTCGCGTTATTCCCGACGGAACGCTTACTGGTGTTTCCTTCCTCAAGACAGGCTAGTACATCACAAATTATCAGCAGCTGTTCATTAACATGGGTTATCGGTACCTAGACGCTTACGTTCAAATCTACGGCTATGGAGACTTCACCAAGCTTAACATCCCTAATGGTGATTTCGGAGGGTAAGGCTTTTGGACCATGTGGCACGCATTGAACTCACTTTCTCTTAGAGAACTAGACCCTCACGGAGCCTTTGGAAGTGGCAATCCTATTGGAGGCAACGTCACATCAAACATCACCGGAAGTGACCAGAATTTTGCCGAATGGATGGTAATTATACAACCCCTTGTTTTGTCAAATTTACACTGATGCGCCGTTTCTTTTTCTTGAGCTATATGTTGTTAGTATCAATCGTCCTCAATGTTTGGGATTGATTCACTGTTATGACTTCAGGACTTCCAACAATTCTGCTTGCGTGTCTGCACATCTGCAAACTCGACATACAGCGCTGCTCAAATGTGCTGGCATGAGCTTGACGAGATGGGTTGTGGGTTCGTTATGCCTGGAAACTACCAATTCAACGGGACTTTGTAAGTACACTCTCATTTCAAGCAAAATCCAGAGTCTAACTATTTTCCCAGCGAGTCTTGCGAAGCCGATGTCGCTTGTAGGTCCTATACGCCTTTCAACTAGCGAGCCGTCAACCTCACAGATCTTGAATAGACCCGCCAGGATGGTACCCGACCGCTACAGTCAGCGGGACGACCTTGTTCTCTACCTTTGCTCAATATTTCACCGGTATTGCCAACGGCGTTGGATACACTGTCGGTGACACCGTAACCCCTACCGCACCTTACATGACCCCGTCGTCGAGCAACTGCGTAACCACCGCATCCGTTAGCAACGGTGTAGATCTTGCCCTTCTTGGCATTACCAGCTCTTCCAGCCCCACTGCCGGTGCAAGCGTTTCTGGTAATGCGGTAAGCGTCCCAAAGGCAACTGGGACTTCTGCCGGTGGTACGTCTTGTTGTACAGTAACCCTGGTCGACTGATCAATATTATCTCAGACAATGCTGCTTCGAGTTCGAGCGCAAACTCTTCGAATGGTACCTCCGGTTCACCGGCTCAGACGTACCCTGTCGTCATTCTCGTCGCCCTACTCTCAGGTCTCTCTGCTGTATTTCTCTTCCACTAAAAAGTTATTATAGTCGTCGGTTCTGAATGCGAAAAGCTAGAGCTTATCTATCCTTCATTCATTAATCAGTAACGATACCCTTTCTCGTTAGCTCAGGACGCTTACAATTGGTCATTTATCATGAACACGAACCTCTTCATGCCCATCAGAGCTTAAGAATGAGATATTTTTATTAAATGTGCAACAATGTCTGCATAGCAACTGACAATACGCGCGAAACTACATCTACAGTTGACGAAGGAATATTTGTATCATCGAGATACTCCCATTTCCTTCCCTACTTCTTTCAAACAGTTCCGAGCAAGCGTTCGTGCGTCCAGTTCCACGGCGTCGCCATTCTTCTGAGCATCTGAAACAGATTCGGTGAGACCGTTCGTGAGAGGTCCCACAAATGACAGTGCCTTTGTGGAAACCACCCAAGCAGAGGGCGTCTTCCGCGGTATCGAGACGATCTCGAGAAGGACAGGATAGAAATGGAATAGATGGGCCACCGTAGAACGCTTGACTGCATCCGCCATGAGTAGTGTTGGGCTCAAGGATATGCCGATCCCTGCAGGGCATCCATCAATTTATACCAACGACAATATCGATAACCATGTATGCAGTTTACCTGGTTGTTCAATGGCATATTGTGAGGATTTGTCTGATACCGCAGCCCATAATGATCCTGGCCATAATTCCAAGTCCAGAAGCTTTTTGAGCACGTAGAGTAGCTCCTGTTCTCGTACCCTGACAAAAGATGTATATTAAATTTTGTTGAGAATCAATCCGGAGGAAATTGTTCATGCCTTGGAAAAGGAAGAAGGCCACGCAGCGCTTCGTCAGCGACAAAGCCGACCAAAGTAGTTCGGCACCGGTTCAAAAGGGACGGGATGCTTAGCGCAGCGAGACGACGCCGAGCATGCTCCCGATCTGGAACTGGTGTCAGACCAACCTTCGGTCAATAAGCGCCGTGGCAAATCGCATACCACTTTTCGTATTTGAACAGATCGAAAACAGAAGGTCAAAGCACCAATAAGAAAAGCGTTCGCGGTGAACGAGATTACTCAATTCTGTGCTTCCTGATACTTGCATATCAATTACTTCAACCTTCGGAGAAGCCATATTTGAAATCTCTTTAGTCTCGACTTCTTGTAAGCGGCTACCGAGGTGTAGAATCTTGGCTAGCTGGCCAACGAGATAATCAGGTACACGACTGTCCCCGAGATGGGGAGCTACGTCTATCTCCAAAGAAGCGATGAGGGCAAAATCAAAGTTCTCCTCAGTTTCTTGGACATCAAGCGGGAATGCTTCGGCAGCCGAACTAACAAAAACATGAGGCTCTACATGCATCAAACCGGCAGAAAAGTAAACGTACCAGTCAGCAAGGATCCCTCCTCTGAACACATCAAGGATCTGACGCCAGATACTTTCGATACGACTAGGAGGGGTGTCTAAATCACGATGTTCAAGAGTAACAGCCACACCGAAAGGTGATAGGAGCGGACCTTGTGCAAGCTCGTTAATCTGACTAGCACACTCTTTCACTATCCGCAAGAAACTAGTCGTCGCAGTTTTCCAAAGGGGTTGATCGTTTCCAATTTTCGAAGGAGCTGGGCACTCGTACTTCAACTTCACTGGGATGGAATATGCCTGGAGGGAATCACAATAAGTCAGGACGAAACAATGCTTGTGATGACAATGCGTTACAGAGAGTACAGCTTCCAAAGTTCCATCAATGTAAACTGAGGGTTCGAGTTTGAATCTCATGAAGAGATCAACGAGCATAGGAAGAGTCTTCTTGGAGATGGCAATATATGTAATTCTTTTTGGCGGTGTTTGTGATTTTGGTGCGGAGGGCACATCGAACGCTGCAAGAAAAGGTAATGTTGCATACTCCGACAGGTCTCGTAGGATAAGAGATGGTGACCCAGGTACTGATAGATCGATATCTTCAACTGTCTCCATGACTGCCGCTTGAACGGGCGGTAGAACGTCAATATCTGGCCTAAAGTCTGGTGAATTCGGGTATGTAAGGATTCCTACCGACTCAGATGTCAGCAACGGAACACCCCAATATCAGGCAATGTACCTTTGAGGATCTCCATGAGCCTGGTTAGACGGTCTAAATTCCATTCACGCCCTTCTACCAATCGACTGGCCTTCCTTGAGGTTTGTATGACATCCACAAGAGCGACGAGACTTTCTTGAGTGAAGGGTCGTTGGAACCGAGCATCTGTTGTAGACATAGGACTTTGACTGCCCGAATGTCGTATCACTGCCCCACCAAGAACGTCGATTGTTTGCCACACTCGCAAGAGTACTTCAGAAACTATCGGTGGCAGGTTGACAGTCGGCGCAACTTTAACGGCTTTCTCCAGACAACGCAATGCCGGAGCACTTACGGGCCTATTATCCAGGAGGACACAATCTTGGATGCGTTGAACGAAAACGTCCCAGGCTTTTGGGAAAGAGTCAAGTTGCATGAGTTTGGATGTGAGGAAATCGTGGAATATGGAGCCAATTGAGTTGAGAGCGAGAACCTTTGATTCGTCCCAAGGTTGTGCTGCAGACACTTCACCCGATGCAGCGTTAGCGTGGTGTCGAATCTCATCCGTGAGAGAGTCCAAAAGGGGGAAAGTGACTTCCCAGATACACCGATCCCATGTCTCGAGGCTCAAGGTGGACCCGTAGAGTTGCATAGTTCGAAACAATGTCTGGATGGCACCGTCTCTAACCTCCTGTCTGTGATCTGTACAGAGCCCTAGAACCTCAAGCAACAGGAACATCCACAACTCGCTATACTGAGGCTCCTCGTCCGCGTTCTTTCGCTTTGACTGAATGGCATCTGACACGCTCCAGAGTAGACTAGCTGCTGCCGTCAACGCAATGTTGGTATCTGCTTGGCGTCCGAACTGGCCCAAAGTACTGATACAAAGACGGAGATGTTCGGGTGATAACATCGTAACAGAGTCGCACACAAGCGTCAAGGACTGGAATGCAATCTTGACAAGCACCACTTGTCCCTTCTCATTTGCATTGCCCAATCCCAGCAACGGTAGGGGTTTGTTCCGTGTTGACGGCGACGACGACGGTTCACTAAGCAATGATACAGAGTCAATTGATGCAGTCCGGACAGGCGGGCTATGTCTGCACACGCTTTCGAGCATATGGAAGATCGTCTCCCATCCGACGACGAGGGTGTGTCCAGACGCCTGCAAAATCTGATGTAAAGTTTCTAATCCCATGCGGCGCAACTCCACGCTGGTGGTAGTACTCGCTGCTAGAATGGCAGGCTCCGGTACTACCTGCTGTGCGAGTACGTCGAGTACCCGTTTCTGAACTTGAGCTTGTAGATCACCTGTGGATGACAGATTACGCGGTACTATCGCGAGGACCTCATCCAAGACGTTGGCGGCTTGTACACGGATTGATTGCGGAGCATATGAGGTATGTATGACAGATAATAGGTGATTAGTCGTTGCATCCCATGCGACATCTGGAGAGCGATAGATCAGCCGGTGGATATTTAACATTGTCACACCGCCAAGTTTGGTAATACCAAAGTCGCCAGATCTCTGATGGACGATATCAGTACAGTTATGGATAATTGACAAATGATAGCCAGCTTCCTTACCAAGGTCCGAGGAATATGGATCCCACTGACTCTCCTCCTATGCGCCGCTCCAGCCCTGGGCGAAAGCCCAACAACGCTGGCAACATCCTCATGACTGTCATCCGTAACCAAGGTCACCTCCCCACCCGACTGCATCTCCACCATCTCAGCACTAAGCCTGCACAGCGCATTGATGAAATCTTTATACGCATTATCCTCAAGATTCTTGGATGCATCGAATAAACGCTGGATTGCCATTTGTAGCGTTTCAGGATCTAAATCGCTCAGCAGAGGGTGCCGAGGGGCTGATGCCGACCGATCACGAAGGGCTGGGGTAGTGGTTGCTCCAGGACTGAAGACCGCGCGTTTCCCTGCGCCGACTCCCTTCGTAGTAAGGACATAGTCTGCGTTCTGGAGTACTTCGAGCACCCCGAACCAACTTTCAGCGAGACTTCCAGCAAGAAATACGGCACTTGAGATCAGAACCTTGAGACAAGCCATATTACGCTCAGACAACCCCGGTGCCTGAGTTGGTCCACTAAGACCTAGGTTCTCGGAAAAGCTGCTAGTTGAACGGGGAGTCTGAGACTCAACGTATGATTCGAGGCTCGACACCACCCGAGCCGGAACAGCAAGCTTCGAAAGGCTCGTGAAGAATGCATCTCGGGGTGTAGTGAGACCGAGCATGCCAGAGACATTGGTGAGTGCTTGGTAGCTCGCCAACACCTCGACAAATAGCTCATCAGAGAGGTTAGTAGAGATGATGAACGAAAGGGCTGCTAGGAGGGCGGGCCATCCACTCTCAATGATATCTCTGACTATACATAATTGTTTGGTTGAAGGTTCATCCTTGGGTAAGGAAGCGATATCCAATGCAGGAGGGGCTCGAACGATACTGTCGCCTGCGATTTTAGGACGCTGGATGACGATAGTAGTATACAGAGGTCCTGTGAAACTTGCGAGCCCGTCACACAGGGAAACAAGACATTGAACCGCAAGAAGATAGATGTAGGACTCGGGAATGGGTGGAGAGTCGGCTTTGTCAAGCTGATCGATACTGTATAAAAACGCATGTGTCACACACCAGAACACACACAGTATAAGCACTTACCACTGAAGCTTCATTGACGAGCCATGCAAACTCAACCCTCCACTAGAACCGATCATTCCAACAACGCCAGACACCGTAGCGCTGGCAGCAGTGGCAACGCGCTCAAGACTATACGTTGAAATTGTGGCTTCAGCGAAGACACCTACTCCTGCCATTTGCGTTCCGACGCCAAGTATTGCGGGTTTCTCAGTGATCAATCTCTTGAGAGCGGTGACAAGAGAGGCGAAAACTTTTGCGCCTGATTCCTGAGCGTCAAATCGATCCCAAACATTTCGCATGAGGTCGGCATCACTACATAGCCTATGAACTATCGTTGAAAAGACACTAACAGTGAAAAAACTCCAACATACCCTCTCATGACCTCCATGGCAAGGACTTTCATCCACAGCGGTCGGGGATAGTGAGAACCGTGGCCATGGTCACCTGAAGCATCGCCGTCGTCTGAGAAGACTTTGATGAGCAAGGTTAGGAACACCTCAGACTCCGTCGTGAGCTCCAGTGAGAACTGCTTGAGCAGCAAGAAAACAACACGGGTGCAACGAAGGGTCAAAGGAAAGATGGCACGGTCTGAGAGAGCCTTAAGAAGCAGAGGGCATAAATGATGTTGTATGAGGAGAATTAGTTCTGGGTGCTGACGACATTATCTTCCGTGAGGATAGTCTCTCAAAAGGAATGGTAAATTACACACCTTGCGAAAATGTGTGTGATAATTAGTCAGAACACTTTCAATCAGTTCAAGCGCGAACGTCTTGTGAAGGGATTCCAACTTCAAGAAGTGCGGTTTCTCAGAATTGGCGAGCAGACACAAGTCTTCAAAGACCGAAAACGCGTCCAAAGTTGAAGGACCTAACTGTTTCGTTGACCCATTCGGAAGCTTAACTTCTGACAAAGAAGAGTCATCTGTGCTCTCCGCATTGTCTTCCACGACCATCTTGTCCACGACAAACATGACCAGCTGACGCAGTGTAGCAGCTGCGGTTGAAGACACAACGGCGATCTTCGACTCTTGCAACTTGAAGCAAAGTAGCAAAGCCTGAAAGTCAACGTTTCAGACTAGTCGTAAGGTAATGAGAACGAATGTGCCCCTACGTCACCGAGAAGAGCTCCGTGGATTTCTGGGAAATTGGGAATCAGGGATACGAGAGTTTGTAGTATTCGTAGCTGGATATCCACTCCTTGACTCATTGCATCGCTCATAGTGGTAATCATTAAGGGTACTGCAGAATGTGGGACAGCTTTGAGAGCTATGAGGCGTTGCAACGAGCCTAGAGATATCGCGACGACCTTCGCGTTCTTCGTCGCACATCCCATGAATACTGGTCGCAAGAGGTCTTCGGATTGGGGGCCATCTAATTGCAAGAGGTTTTGTTTTGCAGATAGCGTATTTAGAGGAGGTACTACGCACCAGATGCAAGATTATATGTCGCCTGCTCCGGAGATGACTTAAGAATTGCAAGTGACTTTTCGGCTGCCTTTCCTTGAAATATTCAATTGCTGTCAAGCAGAACTCCATACCACCCACTGACCTCTCTTATTTCCGGATGCTTTCTCCTCGTCTCACTAGCAAGTGACTGCATCAATCGACTTCAGATTCTTCGAGGCTCACGCGGAAACAGCTTGACCATACCTGCAGTTCAGTCACCAAAAAAGCGAGAGAGCTCATGTTAGTTTCTCAATAAAGTGTAGAAGAAAGAAGAAAGAAGCAGTGAATCTAGCAGCAGGTCATGAAGATGTCAGCTCGAACGTGGTACATCATAGATGATTCGGCATTTCATAACGACACGTGTGCAGTTTATAGTTACCGGAAAACCTGCGAGATGGCTAACCTGCCCAGAACATCGGGCCCCTGTGTTCTTGATTTATCGTTTATCAATGAATTAAGTGCCAATTCGCTATCTCAGTGACACACGAAATGAATCAAGCATCGAAATCCTCGGCCTGAAAAACATGAATATCAAGGAACTTGCAATTACATAATTATTTCATGGATTATTCACAATATTACTCGCACTCAGCTTCCACTTATCTTGAAAATCAATATTTCTTCACGCTCCCTCGCTACAAAATCATATATCCTTGAAGATCTGTCAGGCTCGCCTTCGCCATCTGGATCGGAGGTTGATGCGTAATCTTCAAAGTGTTTGTGCCCGGCCGGTGTTGTCGCTGTTTGTTACATGCCCCAGGATGCGATACTATTTCTTTCCAAAGTGGCTCATCAGATTCTCTCTACGCTACTGAATCTACAGTATTATTTAATTCGCGAACTTTCCTAAGCCAATGGGTTTGAAGAACTTCTGCCCTTCCTCACCCGTCGAAGTTGCACCAGGTTCAATAAACGGATTCAAAACTCCGTCATTACTATCATATTTTTGGCAGAGGGCTGCTTAGCGCAGCCAAAAATACGAACCCAAAGACACAGAATTCTCTGAGCCCTGGTACAGGAGGTTCATTCAGATTAGGGGCTGAGAATCAACTTGATGCGCTTTGTGTCGAACAGATCTTGCTCCATGTACTTACGTTTTGCAAGGATCGGCTTGAAAACAATCTAGAATTCAGTGACAAACCAGAGTCTCATCGCTGGTTCGCCGGACTGCTATATGCAGTGTTATTTGACTCGGACTCTTTTACATGGTTGGAGCATGAAAATGGTCTTTATAATTTAGGACGTCAACTTGAGAAAATCACGGAATATCTACGTGCCAGTCGCCCTATTAAGGTCTGGCAGAGGTACGGTCGGGAAACACGCATCAAGTGGACAAACGACGTGGAACATAGTGAAGTTCCCCGTGTACTGCCCGTGTACTGGCTACAGCAGGAGTTGGGGCGGGGCACGCCATCTGGAAGCTGTTTATCAGCAAACTTTTCATGAGACAACAGAGGATCACAGGCCAAATACGTTGAGAAATATGACGCGCAGGCATCCCGGTTGGAAAGGGAAGGCTTTAGAAACAATAACTTTTGTTTCGTGCATCTATGTCGAAATTCCCCTCATCCTTTACTTGATGGGCTCCTTCAATAATCTGCAAATCAAACGTGATGGGGCTCTTCCTACAGGATGTGGGCAAAGAAGCTGCTTTGCTTGTACTCTCTGGATTAATGAATTCACTCGTGTTTTCCGGATGACATGGACAACGAGGCGCAGTGATGACCAACCACGATATGATTGTGCACGTCCTAGCGCGGAGGCTATTATATCTTATACCTTTTGAAGGGCCCGAAAGGATAACTTCCCACGTCCACCAAGGTATTACAGATGCAATCGGAGCCATAATTGGGAAGGAGTGGGCGGATGCTGGGCACAAACCCAAACGTACAGTGTTCTATTAAGATCATTTTCCCGATTCCGGCCCAGACTCAAAAAGCCCCGCCACCATCTGGCGCCGTCTCATGGCGGACTCGGCGTGTTTGCGGCACAAGATCTCATTCTTAGCGTGCTCATCATCGCTGAAAGGCCCTTTCTCATCTCACCAGCCAGTCCTCGCGTGAGTGTCACTTTCCCAGCCAGCCTACACCCGAGCAGCAGCCCTGAGCAGAGCGGGTGGAGTTGGAGAAAGATCTCAGATTTGCATATGATCGTATGAGGCGAGAGTTCCAGGCACAGCTCGCACTCAGTAAGTCTCAAGAAGATCCGGAATCTTGGCCTTTGTTGGGTATACGCGAGACCAACGGTATTCCATTCGACCATGGACGCGGCCTGATGGGTAGTGGCGAGGACCTGCGGTGTGTCATAGTGTCAGACCGGATTTCACGCGTCAATTACAGGTTTGTCGGACAGCTCTTCTCGGATTCGCGCCGTTGAGTACTATTTTCTTGTGTAGTTGCATGCCGAATGCCGTCACCTTTTTAACAGATCCTTCACTGGGAAACTCTACGCTCACCGTAGCGTCATCAATACAGGCGAGGAGATCACCATCTCCTACATGGATAATGCAATGGATTATGCTCCGTGGGGATCTACCTGCATTTGCGTCGTTCGCGCTCTGTATCTTGATTGAGCTAGTTACATTGGGGAACTGTAAAATATCAATCATCCTGAAAACTAAAATTAATACACTGAAGGGGAATTGAACCCCTGCCGCTTGCTCACATAAGAAGTGGAAGGCAAGCATGATAACCACTTCACCATCAGTGTCTTATTCTCAGTGTGTTGTAATGCAAAATGACCAATGCTAGATTGTCGGATGTACAGAGGTACAGTCTATCAGGTTCGACA
The DNA here is from genome assembly GCA_003313675.1 of Termitomyces heimii. Classification (NCBI taxonomy): domain Eukaryota; kingdom Fungi; phylum Basidiomycota; class Agaricomycetes; order Agaricales; family Lyophyllaceae; genus Termitomyces; species Termitomyces heimii. Next base: position 24,993 of record QLON01001090.1, read on the forward strand.
GCGACACCGATCTCGCCTCATCGTTGTTACCGTGCAAAAGCGAGAAGCGAAAATAGTTTCACCGTGAAAATGCCACTTTCACCCTTTTTTTTCATTGTCCATGTACTGCCCTTACACTTATAGATGCATACCCACCTCGTACTAGATATACAAGGCCCTGAGTCACTCATCTTACCTGAACGACCATATCTAAATCTTTATTGATGTCAGATTATATGTACAATGATGGTCTTACAAATATCCCGTGCGAGTCAGTCTTCAGTAAGTAATACGGTGATTTTGTATGGCTCCATGAGTCAAAAAATCATTCCAAGGACTTAACCTCTCTTCGCCTGGGAGTCGAACCCAGCTTTCGCGCGTCGCAATTGATATAATGACAGGCGCGTGTACTAACCGATATACTAGCGAAGAAGACAATAGAAAAGAAAATCCAGACTATACTAGGTACAATCTTGTGACTTGATCGAGTCGCCCATAGATAAGCAGCATCTGGGGGCCATCTAATTGCAAGAGGAGGTGCTACAAACCAGAAGCCACCGAGAACGATGGAAAGCTTGCACTTGTATCTAACATTGAACACACAACCAGTAGTTTCGGACCGGGTGGATATCAACACAGATGCTGATACTTGAATTGTAACTGCTATGACGCCATCAAGCTTTTGTCTTCATTCTTTGCGACCTTACGTTGGTTAGATGGCTCCAGAAATTTGAGGCTATATGGCACCCGTGTGTGATCCGGAGAATCACGGATATGAGCTCGAAGCTGACAAGACCACCGGACTTACCAATGCATCACCCATCAATAATCAAGAATCGAAGACGAATGCGCCTTCTTGCTTCAATTGAAAGTCGAGCATATCGAAAAGGTTGCCGACAAAGAAGGTAAGTTTTAAAAAACTTTGGGTTCCATGTCATACTATTCCTTAGATTGCTACATGGGCACTGGGATCGCGGAAGGGGGAAGGAGAACTACACGTGAACGATGACAATCAAATTTCGGCTGAGCATCCAATCACTGCATCCACCTGAATTTCCACAACTGCGACGTTATGATGGACCCAGGTAGTTGTACCTCCCTGGATGATTCAAAGTTTTGGGAATACATTCCAGAATTACAAGAGTTCACTCCCAGCTTTCAACTCCAAAGAGAAGAAAGGAGATCACTAGTTGACTCGACTTGTCGAGTTCAAGACTTATGGCGAAACGTATCTAGTCAGCGTGAATACATTGGTCCGTCATGACTTTTTGAATGAAAATGGAGGCCATTGATACTAACTCACGATCTCCGCAGTCCGATGTATGTCCCCCCGTGTTTTCTACTGGAATACTGACTGAGGAATAGGCTTCACGCTTTCCCTGAATGCGGTTCACGTTATTCAAACCGAATTGAATGACTTAGAGACAGACATGGCTAAGGTTTCTATACTCTTCCAGCAATTGTGATCTTGGCTTACGGTTACCCGAGTCGAATATTTCAGCAGTTATTTCTGCAGACGCTGTTGCCAACCGACTCAAACGTTCAAATCAGCGACCGACTCCTGATCAGGTCTCCATACTAAAGACTTTATTGGCGCAAAAGAATTCAGAACTCGCGAAAATTGAAAGCGACATGCTTCGGCTTCAGCTTAAGATTAATGATGATATCGGCGCAATGCAAGAACTTGAACGACTGAAGGCCAAAAAACAGGCAGAAGCTAATTCCTGCGAGTCATGGCTTGTCTCGGCCCGTCTTCTTCCATCAGAGGTTCTCACTAGAATCTTCCAATATAGCATAGACTACCGGGGCCCGTCGATGCGAAGGACGTCACCATTCTCATTATCTCAAGTGTGTAGTACGTGGCGAAGTTCTGCACTGGGTTGCTCCAGGTTTTGGAATGATCTTGAACTTGACTGGTCTCATTTTCCTACTGATCGCAAGCCTACCGGCTCACTACTCGATCTGTGGTATAGCCGGGCTAACCGTCACTGCCCGCTCTCGCTTAGCTTGAAAGTTGACAAATATACCAACGAAGACCTAGTCATAAATTTCGCTTCACATATCGCGAAGTTCTCTTCTCGAATGACCACGTTTTCCGTTGAATTACGTCGCGGTCCAGGATCATTGGCAGCCTTCCTTGTTTCAGCCGGAGGTTCCTTTTCCAACTTGGAGTCGTTGACTATCATTGAAAGTGACTTCACGACCGAGGCCTCCCCCATCACCATCTTTGGCCATTCCCCCCGTTTGCATAAAGTCAAGCTCCGTATTCCACCAAACATGTTTGAAGGCGATTCTCGACTTTTTCTTCCTTGGAATCGGCTCACCCACCTCCACGTGGGAGGTCTATTGATGCAATCATTTGCAATCATCCTTTTCCAGTGTACCCAACTTCAAGTCGCGTCCTTTGACGACATTAACTTGGCGGACCGTAGTAATACTTGGATGCCTCGTCTCCCACCTTCACCTGTTGTATTCCCGCATCTCACGGATCTCCGGCTCAGGCTTAATGGACCATTCCTCTCGCATGATATATCGTTCGTACTCGAGAAGATGCTCATTCCCAGTATCAATAAGCTCGATTTCGCAGGGTGGGCCTTCTCCTTCTCCAGTAGCGAGAGAGATTTATTCCCCATCGACTCCATACTGCCTCCATTGAATATGTCTCCCCTTATTCGCCATTTGAAACTCACGTATGTGGATATCGATCTCCCCGAGCTGCTTGAAACACTAGAAGTTCTCCTGTTACTGGAGAGTCTCACCATTTGTCTTGACAGTCTTGACATAGACTCAATATCATTGCTGGAAAAATTGCGGAATAGGTCCAGTGGTCAATCCAACCGAGCGCCATCCCTCTCGCACTTGACGTCGTTCACGTTTGCATATATCATCCATAGTGATGAGGATGACGACGAATTTGATCACGTTGCTTTTAGTAAAGCATTCATTGCACTCATTACCTCTTGGATAACGGACTCGAAGCGCCATCGTCCACTTCGGGAGATCTCGCTTCTTGTCTGTCATGACGATCTAAATAAACAGGATAGGATGAGTTCTAACGAGGATATGACAGAAATTTTTGAAGAAATACACGGAACGATCCAGAAGAATCTTGCTGGAGTCTTGAATGACTCTGTATTTACTGCGACACCGGTTGGAGACTACGATGAGTTACTTTCTATCCTTGGGTTTGAAAAACGCAGGATCTCTCGATATCCTTATTGATGGGCTCCTTGTAGCTCTTTTTGCATATCAATCATTGTGGGTACCGATTTTTTGTTCTTATAACTATTCTACGTTTGGTTACAATTGCAGGTCAGTATTTTTTTGCAAAAAGCTGTGGGAGTTATATAATAGCTTGATCCTCGACTTCGGTTGACTTAATACGGAGTTGAAGGTATTTGTAGTATTTGCTGTTCCAGGCTCGATTATCGCGCAAAATCTTTTTCTGATTCCTGACGATTTCTCAACGTTCAACGAAAAATAATACTATCCTTGAGACCCATTTCGATACTATTGCAATCCCGAAGAGTAGTCAGTCCGTTCATGGACTCATTGACGAAAAAAAAACGCTATACAACACCTCATAAGTTGTTGAATACAGTCTTCACGTTTTAGTTTCAATTACTTGACTGGATGATCATCTCATTGCATATATGAGGAAGTATAACGCTGCCAGACGGTATTATTGGTTCGACGGAAGAGACTTCGCATTATCACATCTCAAGCCATGCACTGTGCGCACAAAGGGGTACGATTGTAATATGCCCTTTGTCTTGTATCTCTGTACTCAGTCTTTCTACGTGCCCATAAATACTTTGGTTGTTCGAAGATACCTTTCCTCCACGCTTCCGTGGTATCTAATATGTTTCCGCGCCTGGGTGGTAGGCAGCTGTTGCATTATCAGCGCTAATTGGCGATGTGATTACAATATGTGTTACAATATCATATCGGTCTAGAGCTAGCTTTATAATCACCCCCAATGATGGACCATAAAGCAACGAGTAAAGGGCCAATAATGCATGTTACGTGTTACTTCCTGGATATATGCCCGGCTCACGATGCAGGATAGGAGAGGAGAAGTTGGAGGAGGAGGAGTGGATGGATGATGGGATATTCTTAGACACGGCGTGTTGCGAGCACATAGCCTGCTCTCTCGCACAAATCTCAGGATGGAACCGCACTCAAGCCGGCACGAACGATTTTCTAGGAGCAAATGCAGATGGGAAATGAAAAAATTGAGAAGGGTAAGTGGAGTTTAGGGGAGGAGAAAGAAAAGCCGTAGTACAAAGGACTGATGAGCAGCAGTGCTCTACGTGAGTGACAAGAAGCAGGACGAGGGTCAGGGCGAGCATAGCTAAACTATATCCAAATAAACTATATACAAATGCGCAGGATAATGGAGAAGACAGGACAGTATTAATGGCCATTATTTTTAGTGTGACAATGCGATGTTATACAAGTGACGCGACGCGTCACGATGGAGCAAGGGTCAATTCGCTTCCATAGACCTCGATCAACATCCTCGATCTAGCATGCGTGCATTGCCTAAGCAGAACTCAGTCAAAAGCAGTCGTCTGGTTTGTTCCAACCAGTATATGATCCAGTGAGAATCTCCTGTCGACGGTTCAGGTGGAAGTGGATGTGATACTGGAGAACCGCTGACCACTCATACTTCTGATTTAGGATCTTGAGGTGCGACATATACCTGGCAGCACCATGGCCAATCACAAAGGTCACGTGTACATCACCCGAGGAAGCTACAAGCTCCAACCTCTCCTATATCCACGCGTTCAGACCGAGAATGAAAACTCCCGACACGACTCTGGACAACTGCAAGAAATGGGCTCGAATAACTATGAGATCAAATAGTATGCTACGCAAACGATAAGTTACCGAGGCAATGCAATGTACAGTAAGTTAATCATGGTATTTTCATGGTGGTTTGAACGTTCATCGGCCACTACTGATGAAATCATCCCAGTATTTCATGCATGAGTAACCATCGTAGTCTAGATACAACAAATAGAAGTCAATACTATGCTAATCTGATTAGACCATGCAAACAACAAAACGCTCACCGAAACTCTTATCAGGGTCGCATGAACACCGTCCCCTCTCCCATGTCTCTTTCTCCTTGGGACAGTGTGTGTATGGGTTGTGCTCATAGCCTATTTCATTGAAGAAATGCAACTGGTTCTTGTTCAAAAAGAAGGCTGCTGCGATACTGTGGACAGGTGCATCTCCCCAGCGCTATACAAGATCAACGAAATGTGGGTGGCAAAGAGATTCTACCCATACCTCGTAATAGAATCCACCCTTGGAATCGAGATAATCAAAGAACGCGGTATATGCTTCTCCCCGCCAAAAATCCATGTCTGCGATCTCGAAATTGCTCCAGACTTAAAGGAAAAAGATCAGCAGCGGCGTAGGAGGAAGCGCCAATGTACCGACAATGGCACAGGTTATACGACGCTCCTCCATCTGAGGACATGAAACCCATCGTGTTATCCTTCGCCACATACTCAGGATGCAGTTGCATAAAGTCGTTGACGTGACCCCAGAGAGTCGGAATTGTTTTTTCAAATTCGTACATTGTGATCGTCCATCCGTAAGTTTTGTTGTGGTCCTCCATGAACAAGAAAGGGTCAAAGGCAAGGTCGCAATGGAAGTGCACATCGGGCCTGGAAAATTCAGAGACAGAAAATACAATGTGGAGGGACTTACTCGATTCTCCAATACCAGCGGTATTTTTGTAGTAGTTCATGTTTAAAAAAGAACTACAGAATTCATTAGCTATGAAGTGAAGTCGGATGTCCGGACGTACGCCAGAGTTGAATCGGCACATATTCCGATATCTGAAGCAACTTCAGCAACAGGAACTCGAAGCATAAAACAAGAACTCACGATATACTTCCTCCATATATAACCTTCTCCTCCTCCATCTGATTCCTCGCCGCCGCCGCCTTCTTTTCGTCAATCCAGTCTGGTTGGAACCAATGCTCACGTGGAATATGGCCAAATTCCATCTTGGATGCTGAGAGTACAGACACACGTCTGTACGACGCCATAAACGCGTGCAGGTCTTGAATGTGAAACAGCTTACTTTTTAAATTCCTCTGTGAACGGCACATCGTTGAGGAAGACATAAGGGTAACCACGGCCCCTGTTAAATCGGTCCTCAATGTCTCGTATACTCCGTATCGCGCCATTTATGTCTGTGTTTCTTGCGAGAAGGACGAATGTAGCATTGGCTCTTCGATCAACGACCAGTGTCTCATTCGCTGGGGACGAGAAATAGTATTCCGGCGGAACGAGCGGCGCGTCGTATTTCGTTCCACCACCGATTATTGAAGAAAGAGATGTCGCTCGACTGTACTCTTCATGTGAGAAGCTCAGAATTGAATGTAAGGCAATCTTGGCACAGAGTCAGCTGTTGTGCCTGGAGTTGGATTATGACGCACCAGTATCACGAGGACAAGAAGCATGTACCGCGCCCATGTTTGCATGATGTATACAAATAAGACACTGGTTAAGGAAAGATACAGGAACCAGCGCTCGCGCTGTTTGGGGAGATGAGGGCAGATAGAAAGCTCAAGGTGGAGGCGGTGTATGTGTGTAGGCGCCCAGGCTGTTCTGTGAGCAACTAGCCAAATCTAGCCAAATGGCAGCAAATATCTGAGGCAAGGCGAGTGGTGCAGCGCTGGAATATCAACCAAGCCGTATAGAGATTTCAATGGTATCACCCGGCAGGCTGCCCAAGCTCGTAGCTTTCGACCTAGAGTACGTCTGAGGATGCCCTATCCTTTGATTTTTTGCATGAATACAGACATTCTGTCTAATGCCAGACACGTATCATCATCAGCTATACTTTATGGGATCTTTGGATTGATACCCATGTAACAGGTTCGGTTTCCGTGTTCTAAGTAACACCACTCAGTTACCTTGTCTGTAGGACCACTTCGTCGCAATAAGAACACTCTCAACGAAGTTCTTGACAAGTCAGTCGCTGAATCGTTCATGTGCAGCAATTCGGCCTCAGTGATCTGCTTCCAAGACACAATGACAAGATCAAATTTTATAGAGATGTTCCTCATATCCTACATCAACTGCGGGCAGAGAAGGTCACGATCGCAGCATGTTCGAGGACAGAAGCGCCGAAACTGTGAGTTCTCTTCTTCCTCGCCACAATTTCGTCCAATAAGCATGCCCAGAGCGCGTCAGGCATTGAGCTTGCTTTTAATCGCCCCCAAGCCTGGCGATGCTGAGGCGATACCAGCTATCAAATTCTTTGACGAACTCGAAATATATCCCGGTCCGTCACTGCCTTACTCGCTCTTTGGTCACCTCTGTCGCGCCGCTGCTCAAATCTTGATTCAATTCAGGATCCAAACTAACCCATTTTGGGAACATACGTCAGAGGACGGGCATTCCCTACTCCGAAATGGTGAGATTCCCCAGGCTTGCTTCCTAGTAGTTGATGTGACCTCCGATGTGCTCATATGTAGCTCTTCTTTGATGATGAACACCGTAATGCCGAAGTCGAAGAACTGGGTTTGCGCGCGCATATCAGGTGATACAGAACCTTGCTAATGGGACTATAGGAGTAACATTTTGCCTGGTTCCTCGAGGAGTCAACAACGATATTTTTGAAATGGGACTCACTAAGTGGAGGAAAAGAACAGAGCAAGATGCGATGGAAGATTAAAGACAGATTGCTAAGTATTGAATAGATAGATAAAGATCCTCATCCACCTCAAGTTTGGAATCATTCCATCTCTGTCCTACAGCAAGTTTTTTACATTCTTTTGCTACCTTGGAATGGGCAACAATCGGTGATATGTCGCTCAATGACGATCGTGTGATTATATCTCTTGAAACGACGATTAGATCTTTTAATTGAGTTTTGGCTTGTTTTCATCTCAGGGTCAACAAAAATCTGGAAGTACTCCAAAAATGGCATAAATTTGCACCACATGTCGTGAACCGGCTACCTGACGAAGTATAGCCTCTAAATTGACAGATTGAATAATAATTCCAACCTCGTTTGACCCATGAGTAAGTATCGGCCTGGTCCTTGCTTCCCGCTCTTCCCTCTCTAGCAAGTGTTCAATGGCGTCGCTTCACTTAAGCTTGCACGGTCGGAATGTGTTTATGCGGGTGCAATAAAGTCAGAATGTGGCTGTTCTCGTCACGACAGCCTACATGCAGCATCTGCCACTCAATCAGGTGATTGTCATAAACGTTCATGTCTTCCTTGCTTCAATTAGGGGCAAGCTCGTCTAAACTTGCACACGAATTGAACGTTGGTCATGGACTACTGTAATCGCACGAGGTCCGGGACGCAATTTGATCATGCTTGTCCATACTCTTGTACATACACAGCCTTCTGCGTTCCTCTCCGCTCCTATCTGGCGCCACTGTCGGTTCTGCCGCGCTACTTCCCCGATTTAATATCGGCTTTTCTCATGTCACATCTCCGTAATCGGTTCCCTCTATGACTTCGCCTCTCTTAATCCGATTTGGACATACATACATAATAATGTAATTCCCTCAAAAGCTTCCGAGTATTAAAGCCTTCACTCAAGGCCTACTATGTCTCCTCGTGCCCTTTCATCCGCTCTCCATCCGCACTCTTCAATTCTCTGTCCTGTCCACCATGTCCACTCACGAGCTTGTCCAGTCTGGAAGCGTATATACCATCACGAATGCTAAATCTGGCACTGTTCTTGACTTGTCAGGACGCGACCACAGGTCTCGTACGTCATTTTTTTAACGTTAGTTTGATATTGAACTGACAGTTATGTGTGTATAGTCATAGGATTCCCTCTCTTCAACACGACCAATCAACAGGTATGTTTTTCTGTGTTCGTCTACCAGATCAACAAAGATTGAGTATTATCTAGTGGAAGATGAACTGGACCAACATTGGTTGGACGTTCCAATCTGTTGGCAGCGGACTTTTCATCGGTATTGATGGCTCTCAGTCCGATGGAACGCGCCTCGTTGCACAGACCACCCCTTTTGGATGGGATATTTGGCATGACGAGGTTGACCCCAGCACCTACAGGTATGCACTCAATCGGTATGCTTTTCGTGTTCCAAAGTTAATAATTATATCTTAAGAATCTATATCCATGGAACAACGTTGAACTGGGACCTTTTTGACCAGGGAAACCCCGCACCTGAGACGCCTGTCACCCTCTGGTTCAAGTGGGCAGGCATCCACCAAACATGGAAGTTTGCACTCGTTTAAGGTGTGTTCTTTCCCCTCAAATCTAGAGCTTATTGGTCTTATTCGTACCTAGGCGCACGTTCCAGAAACTTCGTACATACCATCTATATGCTACATCTGATCGTTATTATACCATCTAGGCGCTTCATATTGACTTCTTACATACCATTATTTTCTATGGTCTCGATACCTTTTCGAGATGTCCTTTGCCGACATCAATCGGCAATTTAGTTTTTTGCGAGCCTCCAGGTACCGACGTGAATACTTCTTGGAATCCACATTTTGGACTTTGGACTAGTCCATCATAATAAATCGTACGGTATATGCATTGACCATTCTGGCTGTCGTAAATTAGATTATGAATCTGCCTAGGAAATGTACACAAGGAGCACAATCTATCTCCTTCCATGTCCATTTCTATGCATGAACCACCGGGGTCCCGCGATCAGGTTCAAGATTCGTTGTGCATTTCTCCCGTCCAATGACTATTTTTGCTGTTCCCTCAATGCCGCGACAAGCGCGTTCTTGTCCTGGACTTATTTGCGAGACGCTCATGGACCGGATCGTTACGCCTCTCATCTCCGCCTTTCACGCGAGAAGGAAGGTCTTTCCTACTGTTATGCGAGTCCAAAGTGCATACGAGAACACCATCCTTCATCTCGGGTGTTCCACCTTTATCACGGCATGCAGTTTCCTGCGCGGTCATGGCTGAGCGAGTTTGATGATTACTAATGGCAAGTTGAGTCTCGTATTGCGTGTAGAGGAAGAGAGAATTGCCTAGACTGTTCTCGGGCTCTGGGAAGAACCACTGTCCCAATGCGAAATTTGAACCGATTGCCTGAAAACGGAACATCTCGAGGCGCAGATAATTCACGCGTTTTTGGAAGGACCACTGTCCCAATACGGGGATGGAATTTACCGGCCATCAAGGGCGCTGCCTGTACGATGACAGCGAGGGAAAATAGGAGAGCGAGTGATAGAATCTTTGGTAGGAACATTAAAGATAGCAGACAAGGCAGACAAGCTGTACTTGCAATCGTTGCGCGGGGAAGAGGCCAGCTTCTTCAAAGAAGAGACAATCATTGCCCTGGTCCGACTTTTTATATGAACATCAGAACGTCGGTAAGGGCAAGCGATATCAGCACTGCTTTGTAAGACATCATTTCGTCTCTTGATACAAGCATCACTAGTACCAGTGCTTGGAGTGGCAACAAAAGCAGGTTATACTTAGCATTTTCTCATCTTGAAATAAGGTATTTGATTGTCGAAATCCTTTTCTCCTCGTGGATTTGACATCACATGTTTCTCACTCTTTCCCGAGAAAAGACGGCAGTTGAGGAAACCCTAATTTTACATTGACGACAGGTTGAAATATCCAATGAGGGCAAATTCAAAAACTAGTGCAACAATGCGCACAAAGGATTTCCCACGTGGCACACACCAAACTTACTCTTGCACGGACTCCAGCTTCTTGTCAGTCGTCATGTTCTGGGATATCGAAATATCTCGTCACCGAGACAACCTCCTTGGGGTCTGGATTGTGTGCGCCCTGATATCTTGTCATGCAGGATTGGCTCGGGACCTACTGTGGGCAGTCGTCAATGGTACGAATCCATGCTTGCTGTACAGCTGCGACGTATCAAGTACAACACATCTTGCCTTGCGCCAAAGATGGCTAAGAGGGATCAAACGTTGTATGGCTTTTGAGCCTCCGCAAAGTGCTTAACGAGAACAAAGCGTCTAAGAAATATCACACGTCTGTTGTTATGTTTGGTAACCATCCGCCATTCTATGATCTTGCCGTCAAATTCTTGACCTTCTCCCATAGAGACGCCTAACGTTGAGGGTAGCGTATCTCACGCTGGGCTCCAATCATGGCTGCATGTCCTGAGGCTTTCTCAAGAACCCGGGTTACCAATTGCTTTATGCAGGCACGATTGGTTGATAACAGATTAGAAGAGCTCATTTTGTTTCAAGTGCAACTGCCAGACCTCCCGCGCATCACCGTCGAAGTCTGCACGCAACATTACAAATGATCATCTACGAACATATTTAACCCCTTCATTCCCATAGTCTCGAAACCAAACTACCATGTCTGTTGAACCCTACAATACATACATCCTCGTCAACGCCAAGTCCGGCACTGCACTTGATCTCTCTGGATCGGATGGATACACTGGTATGTTGCATTCAGATTCACCGTGAATATGTTTTGCCGACAGAATGGCACCTTATAGTTTCTGGTTGGGAACGGCATGGAGGAGAAAACCAGAGGGTAAGTCTATGAATCGTCGCAGCCATGGGCTGATATTGATACTATCGTGCAGTGGTATCTGGAAAAATACGAAGACACCAACCAATGGACCTTCCGCAACGTCGCCAGTGGCAGATACCTCGGCCTCGCTGACCCGTCCGCAATCAGGGATGACATCCCTGTACATGGTGTCGACTATCCTGTTGCCTGGGATATCTTTGAGGATGAACAGGTCATGTCCACTCACAGGCGAGTTCAAGTTTTCACAAGTGACATTGTCAAGAATCTCAAGGTTCACTTTTTAGAATCATCGTACCGGAAACGCAGCTCAATGTGGACCTTTCTAATTTCGGCGACTCCAACGACGGCACTCTGGTAACCATCTATGGCCAGTGGGAAGGTCCGAACCAGACTTGGAGGTTCGAACAAGGTGAGTATCGATCGCAATTATGACGGAGCACTGAGTGTTCAAACCCGTTCTTAGTGATGGAATGAAATGATTTAGTGTCCATGACGAAGCTTGTTTCAAATCTTGATATCAACTTTAGTTATAAGAAAAATTCGTTCCCTTTTCGTGTGATATTTCAAAAGATCACTGCTGAGGATTCAAATCACACCCAACCGACATGACAGCCTAAATTTGCTTTGTCGTCTCAGGGCTCAAAGTGGGCTTGATACATCGTCTAGAATTTATGGTTCCTGGGGGCAGGTCCAACGTTCGTGATTGGCCTTTTTGGTGGGGATAGACACTCCGGTGCATCAAAACACATGGTAAAAGCAAGGAAGTGGAATATATGGTTCCTGAAATGCATGACCGGACCCTGAGATTTCCGGAGCAACGCAGCAGCACTCAATAAATTTTGACAGGACATGCCAGTAATCTTGGGCGAGAAAAAGGACCTGATACTCATCATTCATGCCGGGACTCGCAGAAATCTGATAGCAGTCTGAAAATGAAAAACAAGGAATGAGCGCTAAGTATTGAGGAAAATCTCTAGCTTTTTCTTAAGAGTACTGGAATATCTCCCATCACGTTTCGTTGCAGGTAATCTGGTAACCGGCAACCGAGACATCGTGGCTCCCGATCCTACGGTAACGGATGTAAAAGGCCTGTTTCGGAATCGAAGTGGCGAAGATGGTATTCTTCCCGACAGGTGAGCAAGCGTCCATCTTGGAAACTGCATCGAAAGTATTTAGCTTATAGTAAGTTCAATATGGTATACGTTTTTCGTATCACATACGTTCCTAGTCGGTCAGTAGAGCTTGGTCACCTGACAGTCGAGTCTGCTGGGTAACGAGATCGTCGATGAAACGTTCATCTCTGTGATTGATCCTTATCCATCCATTTATTCAGATTTTCAGGATGCTTACACACTTGCCACTTGGCTTCAAACATGTCAAACATGATTTTGAAGACAGAGCCTGAGTTTCAAAGGTGGGCGCAATCAGATATCGAGGCAGTCATTGAAGGCACGATTGATGTAGATAACAGGTCAGCTGTGCTGTTTGGCTCGATATCCACAATACCAGCTGCCAGATCTACTTCGGACCCTGACTATCGTGCAGGCATGAATTGTTGTGAGAATCATCCAACATGTCGCGTGATACATGAAGAACAACATATAAGATGTGGTCCATAACCGTCATCGAAACTAATCCAATATGGCCATACAAGCCGGTAACACATATATCCTCGTCAACGCCAAGTCAGGTACGGTACTTGATCTCTCTGGAACAGACGGGTATTCTGGTGCGTTGTCGCGTCCATCTTGTGCATCGATACTTAACCAGAGGTTAACGCTTCCACAGTTCTTGGTTGGAATCAACATGGAGGCGACAACCAAAAGGTCAAATAAGATGTTGCATTAATCCATGGTTTTCTGTTGAAATTTCTGTTTAGTGGGAACTCTCGCACGACAATAATCAATGGATTTTTCGCAACGTCGGTACTGGCAAATATCTTGGGCTCGCAGAAGGAGAACCCGGCAATAATCACCCTGTTCACGGCGTGAACGATCCAGTTTCATGGGATATTTTCCCCGACCACGATGATGAATCGGTCTACAGGTTCGTCTGATTTATGAAGGGCACCTGTAATCGAGGCTCAGAAGGAATATCTTTAGGATCTTCGTCCCTGGAACCAAATTCAATGTCGATCTCTCCGACCATGGAAACCCAGACAACGGTACGCTTGTGACACTCTGGGGTAAATGGCAACCTGGCGTGAACCAGACTTGGAGATTCGAACAAGGCAAGTGCCTTTTGATCAAGGATCGGGGAGAGATACTCATCGTCGCAAAGCTTAGTGAACTAGTCCAAAGGAATTGAGACTTATTGTTGTATGTCGAACTTGATACCATTAATGACCGTCTCTTTTCTGTATGACTGTAAACACGACGAAACGTGCATCTTTTGTTGGGCGATAGGGTCACGCATTATGTATCTCAAGCATTGACTTAGTTTGAAGTTGACAATATGACATTTTTTCACTGAAGAGCAAGGATAAAAGTCGGTTTGAAAGACTTGCGATTCCTTAAATCTATTGGATCTCGAGTGCTGGAGACTCAAGCCAACTACGAGAGACTAAGTAAGTACGAGTAGGTAAAGTATAGTGAGGGTCTAATTAGCGAGACGCAGTGCGAGACGAGGAAGAAGTCCGGAACTCGACGTATCATACTGGGACAGAGGGTGATATTGGCTCTTTAAATGGAACTGGTACCTGTACAAGCTGCTGAAGAAGTACAGTCTCATGCATATGCGCAACCGAAAATGGTCCACGAATGAGAGCAAGTGTCAATGCAGGATAGACGGACTGCAGTAGGGTCAACACACATAGTCCACCATCAAACATGATACGTACAGAGACTGCAAAATGAATCACAACCACTACATCATAGATGATGTCTGTTGCCCAATAATCAGTGACTACAATGTTGACTATAATGTCAATCACGATGTAGAATAGCTGCAGACGAACGTTGTTTCTCCACAGACTTTACAATTTCCAAATCCTACCTGAAGAACAGCGTAGAAAGCTCCAGCATCTGCCAGTAGATATAGTATTTGCCACGTTCTAGATGATTGACTCTGTTGACTGTCCCATTTCATATGTGCCCTGTCAGTGCAAATATTGATCAGTATGTCTCACTACAAATGCAAGAGCATACCATAATGTACACAAAATGAAGAATGTTGCAACAAGGTTGGTTGAGAATGACAAAATTGTATTGGTGATGGATAGAAAATAATAAGTTCTAGCCTTAGATAGGGAATTTGTCAACCAGACATCAGGGTTTGAATAAAGCGAAAGATAAACAATTGTGAAAACTGAACCAGATATCAGAAATATATAACTTTTCGCAAGGCTGGCATATACCGGCAGTGATTAGGCAGAGTCCTATTGAAATATACATTGCCCAGCGTCGTCTCTTAAATACAACCCATGCACGCCATATGATGAAAGTGTCATTTATAACAGGCTATTATTCATGTTCAGCTAACAATGGCTGCATGCATGGAAGAGAAAGACTTGCAGGAATGAAGTCAAACCAGACCAAGGGTACATTCCACCTTCCAAGGATGACATTGATATTTTCCATACGTTCGGCAGGCGACCAGGTACTGAGTTGGAAGAATTGATAAATAGCAAGTGATGCCCCCCATATCCCTATCCATTGGCCAGTAAAAAAAACAAGACCTAGCAAAGTTATGGTGATTTGCCATCTAGAAGACCAGGTTGCGCAGCGTCTAATAGACATGAATGAGAATAGTTTGTGCACTTCGTTGAGAATCCATATCCTACTGAATCGAAGAATAAACAACAGTGATTACGATCGGTGCTAATATACCTGGAAAGCAATGAGCACATTATGTCAACATTGTTCGAGGTTGTATACCATAGCACAACGAGGCTGCTGCTGGATAAGCAATCGAGTCTCTGAACAAGTTCTTCCCTATTGTTTGAATGACGCGTCGTTCGTCGGGGGTCATGATGTCCACACGTTAAAATCAGAGAGGGAGAGCCAGAACTAATCAGAAAGACTCTACAGGGTATATGCCCTTTGTTGATCAGGATTAAAAAGAGGTTTCTGGACAAATGAGATGAGGTTTTTACTCACAGGGACCTACCCCTTTTCTGGTGAAATATAGACCTATCGTGCCGAAATCGGCACCAGAAGAGCGTAAATATATCCACCAATTGCTATATATGATGTCGGACACATGAAAGAATGGATGTAAACGATAATGTCAAAAGCTTCTTTGAGAAACGTCAGGGTCACGTCCATTGAAAACTAACCGTTTGGAGGTTGTTTTTGTAGTCTATTGCGGTTCTTCACATGGCGCCGGCTGGATCAAAGATCCTTTCCAGTTTGACGTTTGATGTTAATGACACATTTGACAGATCAGAATTGAGAGACGGCCAAGGGTCCCCAAAAGATTTGAAGGTGTGACAGTCCACACAAGTCTCACGTAGTGCACGGGTGAGGATGTCTTGGCAGAGCGTGGTAGACTTTTGAGACGCGAGGATCAGTAAGTATGCTACTAGATTACTTACCAAAAATGAATACTAAGAGCTTTCCATCAAGGATGTTACAAACACTGGAGTTAATGTATTGAAATGAAATGCATGCTAACATTTTCACGAGCGGGACGTAATTATGTATAGGCAGGCAGGTAGCAAGCTATATGCATACCAAGCTACATAGTAGAATTAAATTCGGGTGACACGACTATAGCGCTGATTGACAGGTGACTGCTCCCCCGAGTCCTTCAGTGTGGCAACAGCAACTGACCGGAATTGACTTTGGGTGAAATGACTGTGGCATTGATTGACAGGTGGCTGCTTTCTCAAGTCCTTCAGTATGGCAACTGCAATTGACCAGCATATTTTGTTTGGAAATAGGCACGCACAAAGTTATTATGTAACCCTCCAAATGTTGAGTAAAACGACTTGCCCGAGTACTAGAGACACTGGATGCAGGAAACAATGTTCTTTTGCAAAACAATCTGAAAACACAGTAAAAACAATCAAATTGATTTCAAGATCTTATTTGAATGTTTTTGTCAAAACCATGAAAGAAATATTGTAGCCAATGAAAAGACCTTCCATAGGAAAGGTCAAACCGAGAAGACTTGATGATTACAAAAGTCTTGTCATGTGACTCCAGAACTGACCAATCAGATCAGAATATTTTTTCTATGGTTTTGACAAAAATATTCAAATAAAATTTTGAAATCAATTAGATTATTTTTACTCTGTTTTTACGTTGTTTTGCAAAAGAGCATTCTTCCCTGCACCCAGTGGATACATCATTATTTTTTTTCTTTGTTTATTGATTCCTTTTCTCTTCAGATACCCTGTCACCACCCATATCTGGGTGGCGAGTAATTGGTATTTGTCGAACTTTACTTACAAACCTTAATATTTTTTTTCTCCAGATATGGTAGAATAAACACAAGACACCCTCAGTCAACTACCACATTATGGAGTGACTGAGGGTGAGTAAAATATAGTTTTACTACATCTATTTTCAGACTTACTTTTACCTGTAGATATTATATAACTCTACAGGTGATAATATATCTAAGTCAACTACACATTATGGGGTGACTAAGGATATCATATAACTCTACAGGTTATCAGCCCTGTTAGCATTCCATTTACATTGAGCCACTGCTCCGAACACATTGACTCACCAAAAAGCACACATCCCACACTCAGATGACATCCACAAACTCATTTAACCCACTAACCTTCCTAGAGGAGGTACACTTTGATGGTACAAATTACACAACATTCAAAAACCAAGTCCTAATAGCAGCAAGAGCTTAAGGAGCATGCGGATATCTGGAAGGCTCAATTAAAAAGCCAGGAGTAGACTCAGCCACAGGTGACACAAAACCAATAGAGGTAAAACCTACTGAATGGTTCTCTAAAAATCCATTCTTGGAGGAGTGGGAAGAGAGGGATGCATAGGCACCAGGCCTGATTATATATAACACGAAAACCCCAATTGGCTTAGGAATCAAAATGGACAGCATGGCAGCAGAAGCATGGTCGACACTAACTGAAAACTATGGTGTATTCTCCAAAATTGCAGCTATGAATGCAGAGAAATGCCTGTGTGCCACAGAATTTGTAGATGGCATGGAGTTTTTGAAGCATGTCAAGGACCTCAAAGAAAAGTGGAAGTCAGCTGTTGAGAAGGGAGCAAAAGTGGATGACTCAGCTTTTTGTGCTTCATTGCCTGAATCCTGGAATGCAGTTGTTGCTGGAGTGTATGACAAGACATTAGCCAAAGATGTCATTGCAGCCTTTACTGTACACTGGAATAGATTGGTCTCCCAGAAACAAAAGGCAGGGACTTTGACAAATGCACTCCAAGTCTAGACTAACCTATCAAAACCAAAATTGGTGTGTATAAACCCAAACTGCAAATGGACTAGCCATGCCATTGAAAACTGTTACTGGAAGGGCAAAGGAAAAGAGAGGCAGTTTCCCCTGAACTTTAGAAATAGGGGAAAGATGCCATTAAAAACTCCATCAAATGAAACACCAGCAGCAAATGTAGCAGTGACAGCAATGCAACAAACTCCAGAGCAGCCTCACATCACCTATACCCTATCAGCCACAATACTGGACCAAATACCTGGAGTGCACATACCCACTTATGCCAACTCAGGGGCAACAGATCATTTCTTTGTTGATCAAAATGTTTTTTTAGATTATAAAGAGTTGAAAACCCCAATTGAAGGCCATGCAGCCCCAAAAGGAGCATCTTTCCAAGTAATTGGTCAAGGAACAGTGAAAAAAACCTGTCAGACAGCAAATGGAACCTATGAACTCATCTTTAAAAATTCCCTACATGCTCCTGATCTATCTTCAAACCTGATCTCCATCAACCACTTTGATAAAGCAGGTTTCAGTGTGGAATTTGGAAAAGGCCAGGTCCACTTCAAGGATTTTGCAGGGAGAGAAGTGTTATGTGGTACAGGCAGGAATGGAATGTATTTACTCAGTTCCATTGGAGGTATAGATGGCTCCACTATGATGACAACAAGATTACAAAGGAAACCAACAATATTGGAGGTCTGGCACAGAAGATCTGGTCATACAAGTATGAAAGTCATCAAAGAGGCCCTATCAAAAGATTTGGTAGATGGACTTGAGATTATAGGAGATCTATCAGTACAGGGACTCTGTGAAGACTATATGTATGGCAAACATGCATCCTGCCCTTATAATGCAGAGGTAGAGCCAGAAGGGGCACCAAATGATTAGGTTCACATAAACCTCTGAGGTCCCTCTAGTGTTCCATCTCTAGGAGGCATAATCTACATGATGGTAGCAGTTAATGGCAGGTCTTCCTATATGTCTGTATACTTTCTAATAAGAAAGGATGCAACAACAACACTAACAGCACTCACCTCATACTATGTTGAGTCAGAACATCAGACTGGATAAAAACTGAAAGAAGTCAGGGTGGATGCAGGAAGAGAATGGGTTAATGAGTTCTGGACCACTTACCTTGCAAATCATGGCATCATATTACAAGTAACCACTCTCTATGCCCATGTGCAAAATGGCCTGGTTAAATGAGCAAATCAAATTATCTTAGAAGGAGTGCATTATATATTAGCAAAAAGTGACCTGTCAAAGGAGCTTTGGGCAGAGGCCACAGCAGCTCAAATATATATAAGGAACTTGCTTCCCACATTACATTATCCAGGCATCATCCTTAAAGAAGCATGGACTGGCAAACATCAATGTGTTGATCACTTATGACTATGGAGATGTCTAGCATGGGCAAAGGTACCAGAAGAATTGGTAAAGTCAAAACTGGATCCATGCTCAGTGAAAACACATCTTGTAGAGTATGCAAATAGTGGATACAGATTATTTGATCAGGCAACCTGATCAATTGTGACATTACAAGATGTAATTTCTGAGGAGAGAACTGGACATTGAGCACTAACTATCTTCAATACTGATGAAGATGAGGAATAAGTAACTAACACACCTGCAACCACCTCAATAAACACCACACAAAGCATTCTCCCAGCAAGATAACATATTGCACCATGCATTCATCCAAATAGTGCACCACTATATCTACATTCAGATATCTCTAATCATGCCCCTGATAATGAAAGAGTACTTACCACTAACTAGCATGCCTAGGCACTAGTGGCAGCTTCACTCTTACATCAATTGCCTTGGCTGACTAAACTAACACCAGCTTTGATTGCTGCATAAGAAATACTGCAAAGAGAACATAATGCTTAGAAAGATGGAGAGGAATGGGCAAATGATGGTGAGGCTCTAACAACAATGATGGCTAAGGGTTCATATATATACCTGGCAAACTGGGTATTATTAAGGAAAGTGAAGATAAAAAGATACTCAAAAATTACACAAAAGCAATGAAGCAACTAGAGTTATGGAAATCAGCTATAGATAAGGAGTTGAAGATGATGGAGAATAGGGAGGTATTTGAATTGGTAAACAAAAAAATGATGCCAGAAGATAAGAATATAGTGGGATGTCAATGAGTATTTGCTAATAAATTCAATGTGGAAGGGGAGGTGATTTGAAGAAAAGCCCAACTAGTAGCAAAAGAATACTCACAAGTAGCTGGCAAGGACTTTGACAAAATGTATGCAGCAGTGATGCAACTTGAATCTCTCAGAATGTCTGCTGCAGTAGTGGCATAGAAGTGTATGGAGATATGGCAAGTGGACTTTGTTTCAGCTTACTTGAACAGCATCCCAGAGCACAAAGTCTACATAAGGCTCCCACCTGGTTTTTTAGAAGGAGAGAGAAAGCTAGCTAGACTCCAAAAGATTATATATGGCCTTATATAGGGAGGTTTCAACTGGTATTAGATATTAAATAATGCATATAAAGATCTGGGCTACAGATGCTCACAAGCAGACTTATGTATATAGTCAAGGAGGATTGAATCAAAAGCTACCATCACCAATACTTTCAATGATGATGTTCTGTTTTATATCAGACTCAGTTAGTTGGTAAACAACTGTATTGGGCAATTTAAGTACCTGTTTTATATCAGACTATAGTAAATATTAGTTATCCAGTTTGGTATCATCAGGAATATTTTAGATATACCTCAGTGAGTTGATAAATAACTGAGGTATGTGTGCATTTGATTCTGATCTGTATTCCAATAACTGTATAGTTTTTTTCACTCCTCCATTTCCATCTGCAACACACTGACCACACACATCATGTGGTCTCAATGCATTCCACAATCTCTTCCAATACTTCCCTGGACTCATGGTAGGTGTCATTTACACAATTGCAATGCTGAGCAGAACTTGAAGTGCTGTGGGCATGGTAATGGTTTGGTAAACAAGTCTGCAATATTGTCTGTGCTAGGAATGTGGCTGATTTGAATTTTCCCTTGACTATGTGGCAGATTGCATGATGTCTAATGTCAATGTATTTTATACAGTTGTGACTTCTCTTGTTCTTGGCTATGGCTATCAACCTGTCATTGTCACCTTATAACAATGCTAGGAGGGGTACTGGCATTCCAATCTCTGACAAAGCTAAGTACATCCACTGTATTTGTTCTCCAGCTTGTTCTAGGGCTATATATTCTACTTTGGTTGTAGAGGTTAAAATGGTGGCTTGGAACTTCACACTCCAGCTGGTGAGTCCTCCCACTTGGATGTATACTCTGCCAGAGATAGATTTGTGGGTGTCAATGTTGGCTGCAAAATTAGAGTCATAGTACCCATGCAGGATATAGTTGCTATAGCCAGGACCTCCATATCACAGTTTGTATCCCAGGGTGCCTTTAATGTATCTTATTATATGCATCAAGGCAAGCTAGTGTAGCTTGCTGGGGTTTGACATGAACTGGCTAAGTGATGTTATTGCAAATGTGATGTTGGGGTGAGTACTAATCTGAGCATACATTAAGGAACCCAAGACTTCACAATATGGCTTGTCTTTCATATATACACAATTTTCCTTGGTTGCTGGGGCCTGGGAATAGCTGAGTACTATTCTGGGTAGTAGTAGAGTATACTTGGGTATGCAATCCATCATGCTGTATTTGATTAAGATTTGTTTCTTGAGTGTAGTGAGTTTTTTTTGCCTGTTGCATATAATCTGTATACTCAGAATGAATTTGATGTCTTCCAAGTCCTTGATCTCATATTTCTCCCCAAGTTCTCTTTATGCTCTCTCCACCTCCTCTTTTAAAAATGACATGCTAGATATGTCATCTGTGTATGTGCTCATCACTGTCTTCTCCCCTTCTCTTTCCCTTGATCAGACTGACTGGTCTGCCTCCAATCTCTTGTATTCTAGCCTCTTCATTTCTTCATTGAGAGTATGCTACCAATTGTTAGCTTCATCCATTATGCCATAAATTGCCTTGTCCAGGAGTGATACCAGGGTCTTCCCATTGTCCTCATTATTATGCACTGTGCTTCCCCAAAGCCATTCATCTGCATTGATGTCAACCTGGTAGATGTTGCTGGAGCAGACCTCATAACTCTCTAGCTGCTCCATCAAGATAAGGATTTAAGTCAGTGTATTAAGGTATGTGCTCATGTAATCCACTTGCTACATTTCATAGTCCATTACAGTTCCCACTGCCAAATTCATCTAAAGTGACTCATACTTCACTACTGATGCATAGGTGATAAAATAATTGATGCCAGGTATTTATAAGAATCCTTTTGCAATGAGGCATGCCTTCCACCCAATCACCTTGCCATTCCTGTCATACTTTAATGCAAAGATCCATTGGTTCTTTATCATTCATACACTAGCTAGATGTTCCACAAGGCACCACACTTTTCTCTCCTTCATATGTTCCATCTCTTGGTCCATGGGGCCATGCCAGAGGTCAGGACACCTCATTGCCTCAAAGTACAACCAGGGGACCCATGTCTCATTAGTATCTGGGATGTGTGTCAGCAGGGCACCAGGCATGCTTGCAAACATCTCTTCCTCACTTTCAGGGCCATCAGAGCAGTCAGATGAATTCAAGTTGCATGATTTAAGGAGGGTTCCCTTCCTAGCCACTAAGCATGTGGATTGTTGGGGCTCAGCCTGCTCTGTGCTAGATTCATGCCCATGGCTTGCATCTCTATAGGTAATGCAGGATCAGCCTCAGCAATAGTTGGCA
Organism: Termitomyces heimii; assembly: GCA_003313675.1. NCBI lineage: Eukaryota > Fungi > Basidiomycota > Agaricomycetes > Agaricales > Lyophyllaceae > Termitomyces > Termitomyces heimii. The sequence goes on from QLON01001090.1 coordinate 47,626, forward strand.
CATCAATAATGTCATACAAGTCAGTCAGCTCCCCTATCCATCTATCAGGCAGTATCTGATGGGCTGAACCCTCTTCAAAGATTACATTGTGTGACCTGAATATTTTACCAGTCCTTCAGTCAAGAAGCCTGAAGTTGCCATGCCTGAAATACCCCACTAGTACAACTTTAATTGAATGCACATTGAGTTTGCTAGCCCCCTCCTCTCTTGGCACCTTAGCATATGCCACACATCTAAATAGATAAAGATATGATACATTGGGTTTTGAACTAGTTCTGATTTCATATAGTGTCTTTCTAGGGTATTGCAAGCTCAAGACCAAGTCCAGCATATGTGCTGCTATGGCAGCTGCCTTGTCCTAATAATAGGCTGATAAGCAGAAATTACTCAGCATGCTCCTTGCCAAATCCAGGATAGTGCAGTTCCTGCATTCTGCAATTTTATTTGCAATGGATGAGTGTGATGCTGTTATGGTGTGAATAATTCTATGCTTCAGGCAATATCTGTCTCAAAGCTCATTATTGAATTCAGTCCTACCATCAGTTTGAATTGCCTTCACCTGCCAGCCCTACTGGTTTTTGGCTCTTATGTCAAAGGCCTTGAGGCACACCAAGGTCATCTCTGCTGCATTGTTTGTTAGGAACTAGATCTGATCTGTTGCTATGAGCATTAATGATTTATCTCCCATTGTTTAGACTTGAGAAGGTTCCCACAAGTCAAACACAACTCTCTCATAGGCATAGCCTCTGGCTTGATCTGCTCATCAAGTGGTTGATGTGCATATTTACCCATGATGCAATCTTTGCATTGCCCATTAACTGACAATTTTGTCACCATCAACTCAGTCACTACATTCTTGCAGATTATTTTGTGGAGTATACTTTCTCTCATGTGAGCAAGGCATTGGTGCCATGTCTTGAAGTCAGTTGAGTGTATTAACAAGTGAGCTGATAGTGTGCTTGGAGGCTGGGTAAATATTACTATGAACATAGTTCTCTCTATCTGGCAATACATGAAGATTCTACCATTAGGGGCTGTCAAGATAGCTCCTCCATTCTTAAGGCCAATCTTTACTCCCTTTTTGATAAGAGATCTGAGGGAGATGAGGTTATGTGCCAGATCAAGTATATTCAAGGCATTTTTGAATGTCATCTCAATAAGTTCCTCATTATACATTGTCCACTTTTATACTTGTTCTAATTCTAAGATTTGGAATTTCCATCCCTTGGCTGTTACTCCTGCAGCATCTGCTGGACTTGGTGAGTTGTATGAGATGAAATCTGTGTGATTTGTGAAGGAATGCTGACTTGCTGCTGAGTTGGCATATATGATGACATTTTCCCCAATCATTACATTGGTCAGAGTTGCAAAAGCAAGACAATGCATATTTGCTACATTGTTAGCTGAGATGACATCTATGGCATTTGCTTATGGAGTAGGTGCTAATGCCTGAGTAATGCCCAGTATTGTGAATGTGATATCTTTATTCCTATGCCACCACTCTGGATATTGTCCTTCTATTCCATCATTCTTTTAAAAGCACTTCTCCTTTGTGTGTCCAGTTTAGCCATAATTATTGCATTTTGACATCTTGTCATTCCAGGTCACATTGGTCTGGGTTGCCAGCACATGTATAGAGTTCACTGGGGCTATAACAGCAGGTCCATAGAGTAAGAAGGCATGTGTCATGAGTCATATGATGACCTCAGTGGAAGTCTTCATATCAAATAAGGCTTCTGTCACTGGTGCTTAGGTGCTGGGCATGGACTTGATGACATATACCCTAAAACATTTGTTATTTATGTCCACTCCCTGATTATTGGCTCTAGCCCATGCAGTGCTAAGTGCTTTAAAGTGTGATTTAATATTTGCACCATCTTTATACTTGATGGAGTTAAGTTTCTCTTTCACCTGGAGGAGCCTTAGATTTAACTTTGCATTATGCAGTGTTGTGAGTAATGTCCATGCTTCAGCAGCACTACCATCTAACTTAACTCCAGCACCAATGAGATTGATGACATTGAGTATAATCATACTGCAGGTGTAAGCATCTTGTTGTTGCCATTTATCTGGTGTAGAATTGGCAGCTCTCCACCATGTGGTTAGTGTGGTTGGAGTGGAGGTATATAAGGTGCCATCTTCCTTCTTCAGCACTGGGTTTCTGATTTTGCCTTCCAGGTAGTCTAGTAAGCCATGTCTACATGCAGCTTCTATAATTGTTGTTTTAAACACTGTCCAGTTCAACTCATCAAATTTTTCCTCTGCAGGGAGTAGGGATAGGGCTGGGTTTGACATGGTTTTGATTAGTTTTGTAGATCAGAGATTCAGTAAAATTTTGGTGAGTCATCTATTTTACTGAATGGCTATGGGGCTCATAACCTGTTCTGTTTTATATCAGACTTAGTCAGTTGATAAACAACTGTATTGGGCAATTTAAATACCTGTTTTATATCAGACTATAGTAAATATTAGTTATCTAGTTTGGTATTATCAGGGATATTTTGGATATACCTCAGTTGGTTAGTAAATGACTGAGATATGCATGCATCCAGTTCCAATCAATATTCTAATAACTGTATAATTTTTTTCACTTCCTCATTTCTATCTGCAACACACTGACTATGTGTGTCACATGATCTCAATGTGTTCCACAATCCCTTCCAATAGATGATACATTCAAACTATTAATAATAAAAGGTGGAGCAGATTTAGCCAAGAAGGAGCTAGTGAAGGTATATGAGATTAAAAACTTGGGAGACTCTACATTCTTACTGAGGATGGCTATATATCAAGACTCATAAATAGGCTCAATCACTCTATCCTAAAAAGCCTATTTAAATCAGATTCTTGATTACTTTAATATAGCTAATTGCAACCCTCAATACATACTTTTACTATCTGAAATCATTCTCATCAATGATATTTCTTCAAAGAATGAAGCTGATTGAGTCTTCATGCTTGATAAACCTTACCACTAACTATTGGGAGCTTTAATGTGGGCACAGGCAGCAACAAGACCAGATCTATCTTTTGCTGTAATATTATGCCCATTTCCAATCTAACCCAGGCCCAGCATATTGGAAAACACTATTATATATCTTTGTATATGTTAAAGGTACTATTGATTATTGCATTGTATACTTGAAAGAATCAGGAAGATCTACAAAGCCAATAGAGTACATTCATGCCAATTATAGTGGAGATCTCAATACAAGATGGTCAACCTCAGGCTATATATTTATGATGGCAGAAGGACCAGTATTCTGAAGTTCAAAATGCCAGCAAATAGTGACCTTGTCAATGACTAAAGCAGAATATATAGCAATGACTAGAGGCTCACAATAAGTACTTTGGATGCATAATTTTCTTGCAAAGATAAATATTAAACAACTGCTACTTGCTACTATCCATGTCAATAATAACTCATCTATCTCTCTAGCTCTATCAACAAAAGGACATGCCAGGGCTAAATATATTGATATCCACTACCACTACATTTATAAACATGTTTCAGAAAGTAATATTGAGATTTTCCATATACCATTAGCTGAGAATATTTTAGATATTTGCATGAAGGCCTTACTATACACTACCCATAACTATTTAATAGGATTCATAAGCATTGCTTAAACAGGTGGTCATGCAAGTCAGGGAGAGTGTTGAGTAAAATGACTTACTTAAATACTAAAGATATATCATTATTCTTTTTTTTTTATTTATTAATTCTTTTTCTCTTTGGATACTCTGTTGCCACCCATATCTGGGTGGTGAGCAATCAGTATTTGTTGAACTTTACTTATAAACATTAATATTTTTTTTTCTCAGATATGGTAAAATAATATAAGATACCCTCAGTCAACTACATATTATGGAGTGACTGAGAGTGAGTAAAATATAGTTTTACTACATCTATTTTCAGACTTACTTTTACCTATAGATATTATATAACTCTACAGGTAATAATATATCTAAGTCAACTATACATTATGGAGTAACTGAGGATATCATATAACTCTATACTAAAGACTCTAGTAAAAGGAACACAGCCCATCACTAGGCATGATTTAAGCTTTACTCATAGATCCCAAGGGAAATGCCTAATTAAATGTGCCTAAATAAGCAGATGAGTTCTAGGAGGACTTTGTATAAAGGCAGGCTGCAGCTCAAAGACAGCATGCATTGTTGGAACTGATACCATCACTATTGTTGGTAGTAGAAATGCTGATATAGATGCAGCATTTAAAGCTTGTAGCTCAGGTAAAAGAGGAATCTGAATTCTTAGCACACTAGTTAGAAGTAGCTACTCCAGTGCCTTTAAGAGGGGAGGCAGTGAAAAGTGGTTAGGCACTAAGGAGAGTGCCAATAGCAGTGTCATAGGCTGATAGAATCAGTTATTAGAAAGTACAAAATGCAAATTTGGCTGCAAAAGGAGAGTTGTTGATTATTAACTATATAACTATGAAGTAGTGTTTAAAGAAGCATATGAAGTTACTTTAGTCAATGAAATGAGATTTCAATATGCATCTCAAATAGTAGAGTAGTGGCAGCAGTCATTATTAAAAAGTGTGACATAAGAGATAGAGCAGCATTACTCAAAATGGAAATGGAAACAATTGTATAATCAGCAAGAAAACAGCCATTATAATGGAGGTGGTAAAGATGGTTTGCAAATTAGTGCAAATATGACAGTGATAAGGTCCCTACTCATTTATACATAGAAAAGTGCTAAAAGTCCTTATCATTAATGTTTGTATTGATCAAATGAGATATGAAGTACTATAAGTAAATGTCTACTTTGTATTTATAGTGCTATTATTCAGAGTGACAACTGTGTATATATATTGGCAACATAAATAATACTCAAGTATTCTTATATTATATAATATGTATATCTAATAGAGTTGATTTATGAGCAACTATGCTAAAGACTTAGGAATAGTATTAAGAGGAGCATGCATTTCAAAGGATCTTGCCTTTAGATTTAATGTCAAACTCCAGAACCTAGGCAAGCTAATAGTAGAGTAGAATTGTATTATGTTTCCTGCTTGAATAACTGTTTAAAGGCATAAAGCCTGGATTACAGTATCAAACATCTGAAATTTGGGAACTGATCAGTAATCAAAAGTCTATTTGCAGATAGGTAAAGATAAAAAATAATATTATACAATATAAATAACTTAATAATAGTTTACTTATTGATTAAAAAACCTTTTGAACAATTATCTGATGTTTTAGACTTCTCAATATAGCATAGCATACTTTACTGGGCTTATAGTAATATTTATGCACTATTTACATAGATATAGAAATAGATAAGTGGTATACAAACAATTCAAGTTTTAACTACTTCACTCTTATGACTTGGAGTGTTCAAGTTCAGTAACTTAGAAGATTAGATAATAGACATATATTATCACCTAGCTATGTACTTATACAAAGGAAATTGCATAAAAAGAGAATAAATTTTTATTCTGCTGAAGTTTTTAACTAAAGAAGCTATAAGCTAGTTTTAACAAGTAATGCTGCATGTCAACTGAATTCAGTATGACTAAACACCTCAAAGCAGTCCTTATTAAACTCTATAATTGATTTTTTCACCTATTAATGCTGCAAGATATAAGGCAGAACTTTCAGTCTGCCAAATACACTAAGAAATTTAGTGTGTAGAATTTCTATAATACTCTAAATAATTATGCCCAGAATATAATGGTGTACTTCCATGGATATACTATACAGAAGATATTCCTAAATGATATCTCAGTGGACATGCACTATTATTTAATATAAGAGGACAAGTTATTTTTAGAGATTAATAACATTGAGGAATTTGTAGCTTATGCTATTTGATATAGATAGTTCCTAAAGACTGCAAACCATTATAAGCAATATAATGAATACAGAGGAAGAAGCAAATGTATTGCTTCTATAGCAGCACTTTTATAAAGCTAGCAGATTGAAATATTCCTCATAAAGAGGACCAACTTAGAGTGAGATTGTAGCCATAATCTATAAGTTATAGTGTGCAGAGCACTAGCTGGTATTCAAAAAAATAGTTGCTTGCATCCAAAGTATGTCTAAAAGGAGAATGTCTTAAGCTTAAGGCTGATAATAAAGTTAGAGGATCTAATCATATGAGTCAAATGAAGATGTGCTATATATGTAGGCAGCTAAGGCACTATGCTACTAGCTGCCTGAAAAGAGCAGGAGCACAACAAAAAGATATAATATCTGAGCCCACATTTATGCAGTACATATAGCAATAGCAAGTGGAAGTAATGTCAAAATTTCTGCTAACTTAGGGGCAGAGTTTACTTTTAATAACTATAAGTCTCAGGAAAAGGCAGCAGGTGCTAATTTAGGACTTGAAAGTGTAATTATAAAAGGGAAAGAGTATGTTACAGTCAACATCTTCAATAACTCATTTAAAAATGAGTACTATAGTTGCAATAAAGATTCTAAGTGCTTAGTAGCAATAATGAATTGATGTCTAATAATCACAATAGAAAAAATGTGATCAGAATGAACAAAGTGACTCTTTATAAGACTAAGAGTAAACTTCAGTGCCCAACACTGAAATATTAAAACAAAGAATGCTTAGTATCATATGTGAAAATTAATGGCTATAAGGCATGAATGCTATAAAACTTTGAAAGTATTATATTAAGCATTACACCTTAGTTCACCCATGTGTATGGAATTACTATATAAGAGCTAGATATACTATTAGCATTATATCTGGGCATAATGGAAAGCCATGTTATAGTATGGTATAGGACTAATGTGACAGTCCAAATACTTGGCTCACAAAGCTAAGAATATATGGATGTAGCAAACTTTAATTGCTATAATATATTAGTAGTTCATATAGCATAATAAAGTCATGCTTAACTTTGAGCAAGGCCAAATACTAGTGAATGGAAAAGCTATTCCTGTTGAAGTTCCTACATAATGAGAAGTGTGCCACAGCGCATGTGACCTAGCTAATAATTTTTTGTTCCCTAGTGCCATCATCTTCTTATCCTGAAGCACGACAACACTAGGTATGTATTCTTTCACTACACAAAATATATCTTATTCTGAAGCATGACGACACTAGCCTGCCCATACTCATCTAAGTGTGACTCTGTCCCTGCTGCACCTTATTAGCTGCAACAGGTTATGGGCCCCAGCCCCACAGACTTACACTGAAGACAGGAATAGAATTATATACTGCTCTGCCAATAAGCGTAGCAGCGCTATCTGAATTCTCCTTACTCCATTTATTGAAGTACCCATAAACAGCTTCCCCTGTGTTCATCATATCACACGGCCCCGCCTATCATGGATGACCCCAGCAGCATGGCATGGTCACCGATGGAAAAGCTCGGCATCATCAAGTATACGAAGTGGGAAAAAGCTATGTTTGGCCATTTGATGTCAGTCAGAGGAGCACAAATAGTCACCAGCAAAGAAGTCCCACCACTTCTTGAGCTGAACAACCCTACTTCTATAAACGCCTGGAACTTTTACCTGCTTCACAGTGATAGGGCAGCCGGCAAAATCTATCAATGGTTAGATGAAGGGAACAAAATACATGTAGACGACATCTGCACTAAGCCGGCACTCATGTGGGCAAAACTAAAGGAAATATACTCAAAGTCGGTGCCCAATGCATGCTTTAATTCACTGAGCAACCTATTCAACATACGGCTACATGATAATGAGACTCTCATGCAGCTATGCACAAGAGTAAAAGGTGCCATGCAACGCATTTGTTCACTTTGCCCGATGCCAACAGTAGACTCCAATGGCACAACAAGGCCAGGCTACACGTTAGAGATGCTTGATGATGAACTGTGTTCCATGGCAATGCTCTGTGCACTCCCACGAGAGGAATACGCATCATTCATTTCCTCTATACTCATGCTCAGCTTCGTCACCAATAACGCCGTCGAAGAGGCATTCAGAACTGAAGAAGTGCAATGCACAGCTGCTGCAGAGGAAACTGCCACTGCCGCTGCCCATCAGATCAAATGCTACCTGTGTGACCGTGAGCACAAAATTACTGACTGTCCAGTCCTCCAATTGGCACGGACGCACGTCAAAAAGGACGACGGAAGCCCTAAGTCCAAAAAGAGAGGTGGCCATCAAGGAGCTAATGCTGCTGCCAAAGCCACCTGATGCACCAAAGGTGGAAGAAGGCTGTGATGGACCCGCTGTCAAGGCTGAAGCCGCAGTTTGTAGATCATCTCTATCAATAGCCACGCCATCTAACACACTCTGGAATACAGACTTGGGCACCATGAGTTCTATGACACCACACCGCGAGTGGTTCTTGTCGGACTCATTTAAATCTTGGAGAGTGCTGATTCGTCTTGCTAATAATGCAACAGTATATTCTGCTGGAAAAGGGTCAGTCAGGTTTAGACCAAGAGGGAAAGATCAGAATGGGGACTCACTTAATGACATTGTCTTCACTGATGTCCTGTTTGTACCCAAATTGACAAACAATCTGCTTTCAATAACCACCCTTGCTGTCCATCGTGGCTTCGAAGTGATGTTTTGAGAGCGCAAAGTGCTTTTCTCTATCAAGGGGAAACTGGTTTTTACTGCATCGGTTGATCAAACCCTGACTTTGTACCTGGATGGAGAAACACTCGTTTCATTGCCCACTCACATACAATCAGCAAACGTATCATTTGTTGGGCCAACATCTTCTGCTAAGATCAACAGACTCCTTCTACACTGCAGAATATGCCATTTGGGAGCAGACAGGCTCAAAAGATTGATCAAAGATGATCTCACACTTGATCTGAAAATGTCATCAGACCTACCGTTACCATGCATATGTGAGCCATGCCTACAAAGGAAGCAGCACCGTGCACCATTTCCCCATGTTTCCAATAGGGCATCGGAGATCTTAGGCAGAGTCTTCAGCGATGTTCACGGCCCAATGCCAGTTGGGGAACACATGTCAAATCGTAGATGGTAGATAACATTCATTGACAATAGCACAAGATGGATGGAAGCGCACAATATGTTCTGCAAAAGCGATGCATTGAAGGCATTCAAAGTGTACAAGGCACAGGCAGAACGTCACACTGAGAGAGCAATCAAATGCATCCACATAGACAAGGGAGGAGAATATACATTGAGTGAGTTCATAAACTACTGCAAATCTGAGGGTATACGAATCGAGTATACAAACATGGCAACGCCTCAACAAAACGGGGTGGTTGAACACATGAATAGGACAATTGAAGAATGCGTTACGTCTATGCTGGCAAAGGCAAACTTGCCCCAAAGCTTTTGGACATATGCCCTCAGCGCATACTGTCATGTACACAACCAATGCCTGACCTCTGCTCTACCACATGGCAAAACCCCCTTCGAGGCATACAAAGGAAGGAAACCACACATTGGCCATCTGCATGTATTTGGTTGCGCGGCTTATGTCTTAGTCAGTCGTGAAAATTGACGTGGACTGGAGGGGCACTCATTACCAGGTATATTCATCGGATACCCTGAGAATCATGTTGGATGGAAAGTGTACGCCCCTAAGACCAAGCGTGTAATCATCTCCAGAGACGTTGTATTCGACGAATCATGTTTCCCTGGCCTTGCGCTCACGAGCGCACCTCAGCCACCACTGCACCTATTCGACCATCTGACAGACCTCGATCAGGACACCGCCAGTAACCGTGATGAGCTATCAGTTGAAAAGGATGAAGACGCCCCAAAAACGGTGGGAGCAAAACCTGAGGAAACAGTGGGAGCGGAGCCAGACCCCCAGCCAACACGAGCACCGCGTCAACCATGCCCTCTACTGCCTCCACAGGAACCCAGCCAGTGCACGCACATCCCGACACAAGGACCAAATGCTGGTTACTACAATGCAATTGAATGACAGAAGAACCATGAATCTCCATTGCTGCACGAACCACCACTGCCGCCACCACCTTCACCATACCCAGACAAGGCCCCAGAGCAGCTCCCATGGGGGGTCAACGTTGGCGATGTTGATGAATATGGTGAGCAGGAGGTAGATCTCGCTCTGAATATAGATTCCGATGAGGCCTTACTTCTTGCTGGACAAGCCTTTGTTGAAAATGGTGCTGAACTCAGTGGGTACGGAGTGGTATATGCTAATGCAGCTCAGATCTTCAAAATTGGAGCACACAATACCAATCCAAGGTCCTACTGTGAGGCAATGGCAAGCGATAACGCTGCCGAATGGCACAAAGCAATGGTGGAAGAAATGAACTCGCTTAAAAACAACGGCACCTGGCGCGCCATGTACCTGCCTGTTGGACGGAAAGCTATCGGGTCCAGGTGGGTATTTAAGGTGAAACACTTACCAGACGGTGTGATAGAATGCTTTAAAGCTCGACTAGTGGCCCAGGGCTTTAGCCAGCAGCCAGGACTCGACTTTGACGAAACGTTTGCTCCGATGGTGCATTGAGCTACAGTGTGCACAGTCCTAGCCTTGGCTGCAGTTGAGGACATGCACCTCGAGTCTGTGGACGTTTCCTCGGCATTCCTACATGGCATAATCGATATGGATCTCTACATGAAATTCCTAGAAGGTTTTCCAGAGGAGGTCCCACCCAACATGCAGCATAAACCAGGTGAAGGTGATGCATGTGCTAAGCTTGAAAAGGGTATATACGGTCTACGACAGGGTGCAAATCTCTGGAATAGGCATCTACCCGAGGTTCTCATCAAACTAAACTTCACCCGCATCACATCCAATCCCTGCGTCTATGTGTACCTCAGGGAGGGCGTCCAAATCATCATCCCAATTCATGTCGATGACATGATCCTTGTGTCAAAATCGCAAGCAGCAATCCTCGCGGTAATTGGCGAATTGCGCCAGTTTTTCAAAACTTCGCCACCTTGGTCCGACCACAGGCCTCCTCAGAGTCATTGTCTCTTGCGATCGTGCCTATTGCAAGCTTTGGATTGATCAAAAAGCATATGCCATGGAGCTGCTCTCTTGCTTTAACATGCTTGACTGTAAGGCAGTCACCATGCTGCTCGACTCTGGAGCCCGTCTCTCAAAAGTGGATTCACTGCAGACACCTGAGGAACTTGAGGAAATGCGCACGATCCCATATATCCAAGCCACAGGTGCTCTTCTATACCTTGCCATATGCACACGCCTGGACATTGCCTATGCCATTGGCGTGTTATGTCGATTTAACGCTTGCCCCAGACCTAAACACTGGGCAGCGGTCAAGCACTTGATGAGGTATATTAGAGGCACTCTGGACTACAGGATAGAGTACTCTGCTGAGGCAGCCTCTTTACCCCCTTCCCCGTTCATCGCTTATGCCGACTCAGACCATGGCGGGAACCCTGACAATGGCTGTTCCACCATGGGCTATATACTCACGGTTGCCGGAGGCGCAGTCAGCTGGATGTCCAAACTTTAAACAATCGTCGTGCTCTCAACCACAGAGGCAGAGTTCGTAGCAGCGAGTGAGACAGGCCATGAGCTCTGCTAGCTCCGGAACTTCCTCACTGACATAGGTACTCCTCAGTCAACACTGCTTATCCTCAACTTCAACAATCAATCTGCCATACTGGTTTCAAAGCAGCTGGAGCACATGGGAAGACTCAAACACCTCGACCGCCACTGGTTCTGGCTCTGACAGGCTGTCTATGACGGCAAGATCAGACCAGCTTACATCCCGACTGCTGATATAGCAGCCAATCTTGTGACCAAACCACTACCCCGCGATATAGTCGATAAACTTTGCAGAAAAATGGGCATTGTAGGAGAATTCTCCAGGGGTGAGCTTCAGTGACACTATGGATACTACGTCAGGTGGGAGTGTTGAAGTTCCTACATAATGAGAAGTGTGCCACAGCGCACGTGACCTAGCTAATAATTTTTTGTCCCCTAGTGCCGTCGTCTTCTTATCCTGAAGCACGACGACACTAGGTATGTATTCTTTCACTACACAAAATATATCTTATCCTGAAGCACAATGACACTAGCCTGCCCATACTCATCTAAGTGTGACTCTGTCTCTGCTGTGCCTTATTAGCTGCAACAATTCCTACATAGCATGTTGTATTAGACAATACTAACAACTGGCTATACTAATATTGCATATTAAAAAGGCACAAAGAGGCACTTTGACTCAATTATTGGAAGGGCTGACAGTTGAGAAAGAGGCTAAGGAAGCATGAGCACTGCTTAAGCTGAGTTTAAGCCATCAAGTAGTGATAATGAGTAAAGAGAAATACTAAGCCTTTAAGATAGATTATAAGCAAGCAGTCACTAATGATAGTTAAGGTGTAAAGCCTTTGAACAAACATAAGGATCAGAAGGCTTTGAAGCTTAAAAAGTTAGTAAATATATGTAAAGCCATTTATATTATTACAAGTTAAATTGGTAAACTTGAAGATATAATCATTGAGGCTACTGCCTCTAAGAAGAAGGATATGTAGTTCTTATAGGAAAGACCAACTTTATTACTAGAGTGCAAATAAGCATACAATTTGTGAATGCCCTAAAAATAAAATGAGCTAGTAGCAGCTAGTTATGTACAAAATGTGCACTAACTGAGATTGCATTAAAATTAGGCATATTAAATGCTAGTTACTGACAAAATATCTGTGGCATATTTAATTAAATGAGAGCAAAAAACCCTTATTGCCTGCAAAGTAGTAAGATCAGAAGTATTCACATATGCTCAACAAAAGTGTGAATTGAGTGCTTGCAGTATGCAAGCAGTATAAAGTATAGGCACTGCTAGCAGAATCAACAATTGAAGTACTTTCTCTAATGTGTATCAAAGCAAAACAAAAGGTAAGACACCTTTGGGAGGAAGATATTCCTTATCTATAACAGCAATAGCAATCAAAATTTGCAGATATGATCAATAAGACCAAGGACAAGCTCTTGATATAACAGAAAGTTAATTATAAGATAAATTTCATTGATGAAACCAAATAGTACAAGTATTACTTACTATACTGCCCATGCATACTATAGAAGCAACTGCATGATAAGACTAATTGCTAATTCAATGCTCAATAGTAGTTGCTATATATAGCATTGCAAGCTCCACTACTACTATGCATATCCAAGAAAGATGAGACCCTTTAATGAAGGCTGCTTCAGCCCATAAGCTTTTAGTAAAGTGGCTTTTAGCAAGCAAACATCTTACTTCATCAAAAATGGTATAAATAGACTATTAATATATCTGTCTCAACAATGAGACAAGATAAAGCTATTGATCATTAAAAAGTCTGAATAAAACAGACTTCTGCTGAAAACTATAAGCAATTCTGCTGGAAATTGTAGGCAAATAACATAACCAGAATTGCCTTAAAAAGCCTTCTCTATATCATGTTAAATCAGCCTTATTAGTGGCTTAGGTGTTGAAAAATCAGCTTATCAGTATTCTGATCTAATGCACACCTAAATCAATCATGTGACTGTAATCAGGTGATATATGCACCTAAATCAGTTATATAATTATAATTATGTGACTATGCTCAGGTTTCTGGAGATTAGGTGACTTATCTTAAGAAAAGCATCATACCTTATCAATAAAATGGGCATATCTCAGTAGGGATACATGTGAACCTCTACATATTAGGTATCATTTTGATTGCCTAATTAATTCACACACAATAAAAGTTGTTTAAAGACATTCCATGGTGAACTGATAGAGGGATTAGCAATTTGATGAGAAAAGCTAAATTTAGTTATTGAGGAAAATTGAGCAGGTGTTGGTAAAATGCTTATATCTCAATGGGAAGGCCACCAAATCCTATTGTATTTGGTATTGCCAAAAAGGTCTAATAAATTTGCACCTGATAAAAAAAATTTAAAGACATTTAAAGAAGAATTGAGGAAGATATTGATGATTTATAAAATCAGAGCACTGAAAACATTAGAGGACCCTCTCTTGGCCAGGAAAATCTATACCTGCTGATTGTTCATGCTCAGAATCCCCAGGGAGTGGATATCTTAGGCCCAAGGCAATAGTATACTTCAGGTCAATAGTTTGATATGCTTTTTGGACCTTCTTTTGGTGTGACTAAGGTTACATTGACTGAAAACCGATAAATTCTATTATTTACCCATATATTTCATAAAAGTACTTTGTGAAGTGTAATTTAGCCCCAGAACTTAGTGAAAGCTGGTTTATTTGTGATTACCTCTATTTAAACTAATTCAAATAACTTAATTTTGCATCACTGTTCAACTACTTCATTCTATGCATGTGCATATGAGACTACAGGCTTAAGAGTAATACCTGTGTCTTGACAATATTTATATCAGAGGTAGTTAACTTACTCCTGATCATAGTTGACTTGGATAGTTTTTGAGTTTATTACTAGTCTGATGTTTAGCTTCAGTGATATAGGTTTTCAGGACCACTAGAGTTGTATCACCAGCTTTGTTTGCAAGGTACTTGCTTTATAAGCAAAAGAACCCTGCATTAGTAAACATCATTAGATACAATGCACTATTCAATGATGCTATGGTTGCAGGTTTTCATAAATCAATGTAGACCTTCTTGCCAGCAGTCTGTATATCTTTAGATATGCCATTGTATAGCTGTATAGTCTGCTTTTCATAGATACAGTCTTCATACAGGTCAGGTGCATTGATTGACTCTTTGATGTGAAGTTCATCTACAACTGTTTTGATTCCAGTTTTTTGATCAACTGAATACTAGCATAACTAAACCTCTGGTGCTATATATCAATTAAGACTGGTTTGTCCAGAAATGATGCAATCAAGACCTTGGTGGATGTTGTCTACTAGTTTCAGCTTCTAGAGAGGGCATGAGATGCTGTGTTCAACATAGAAATATCAGTAGAAGGTGAGAAAAGCTCTAGATAGTACATTCTGTGCTTTTTCTACCTAGTTATAAAGGTATGTCCAGTTAAATCCATAAAACTAGCTTTTCTGTTCTAAAGGTCACTGAAAACTCTAAGTTATCAAACTTTTCAATTGAGATCAGACTTGCAGCAAGGTCAGGTATATGTAAAGCAGTTTTAAAGATTAATTATAAGGTGCATCCATTTACAATAGTGGTTTTTTTTATGGTCCCCTCTCTTAGGATGTTAAAGACACTACCTTTATTTGCAGAGACTCCTTGTCATAGACTTATATATGCTTGGTATTCTTTAAAATCAACTTGTTTTACAAAATAATAATCTGTTGCTCCTGAGTTAGCATAGTGTCACAACTCCACCATACTCTCTTAAATATGATCACACCAACTCCTGCCCCCCTTCTTTTCTAATATTCAACCATCACTGATCCAATTACTTAGATTATCAAGCTTTTCCAAAGTCACCACTTCTCAATAACTTAACAATGCTTAGCTTCATCAATGAGATCAGATCACTCTTGACACTACATAAATACTGCTCTATATAATTGCCTTACAGCTCCTAACTTATATATGATTATTCCACCATCTGATTACATCAAGGCCTGATCTCCTCTAACATATAATCACTCCCAAAGTCTGAGACATCTTGCAGGTACTTAGAAAGTAGCCCCATAGTCAGTATAGTAGTCTTGATATTGCCCACACTTCTCTAGTCTTTCCATTTGCTCTTAGTCTCCTCCATATCTTTATTTCTATTGATCTTATTCCATCTCTTTTCTAAATCAATCTCCTCTTTTTCCTCAAGCACTTTTTTCATCCCCACCTCATCTCATCTATCACATCCATCTCCATTTCTATTTCTTCTAATTCTCTCTTTCCTCCATTTTCTTTTTTCCATGACTTGACTCAGCTCTGACTTTCTGATCTTTTCAGTTTCTTCTCTCTAGTCTTACTCTATCATTTCACCAACCTCTCTTTCTTCTATTTTACTCCCAGCCCATTTCTTCCTGTCTCATTCTCTTCCTTTCCTTCTCTGATCCAATCCTTTTTCCTTCTCCTTACTCAATTCCTATTTTTCACATCAACTCTGCATCTCTGTCTTGACTCTATTTCTACACCTACTTATTTGTGTTTTACCTACCATACTCCTCTTTTGATTTTCTGGCTCCTTTTCCCTTTTTTCATGCTACCTATTTCTTCCACAGTTTGCTTATCTTCTCCATCCCTCATACTTTCCTTGATGCTTAACCCCAGCACTAATCCCTGACCTCCATGTGAGTCCTTCTTTTCAGTGAGAGCCAACTAGTAGGTTTCTGCTCAACAGAATGAGCCTCCAAGTCAGTGGAACCTAACACATAGGTGGGAATTTCTTCATTTTCCATGGAGAATGCAAATGCATATCAGCTGAAACTTCAACATTTGACAGATATGCCTCCAGGAGATCCATACATGCATCATACACTGCAACTGAAGCAAATTTTGTGTTCACCATCAAGGCATATGTGGTCTGGGGAGAAGTCACTGCAATAGATGCTAAGTTGGCAGTAGGACTTGGGTTTTTAAGAGTCATCTAGTTTTGCATGGAAGGATTTTGTGTGGCAGTTTTTCAACAACCAGAATTTGGTGGGAATTGACCTTCTTTCCCTCCAATTGGCTATTCCGCTCAGATCCATTCTTACAAACAGACAAGTCACGAGATTAGCTGCAGTATGCTATATTACATCATGACATTTGTATCAGACAAATAACTAAACAAAAGGAACTCTTCAGGGGCTTATCGTAATGAAAAGGTCTACAGCATCCTCTTCAGGTGACACAGACGACGTAAATTTCTGTCTACCTGTCAGAGAACTAGAGAATGAAAGAATCAAGCTAATTCCTTTCGTCGTAATACTTCTACATATCGAGCTACGTTTTTCAATACTTATCGATCTTCAGCCTTCAAAACACCTCAATGCGTTCTTTGCAATCCCAAGCCCATCATATGAATATCTTCCTTGGGGCCCATTTGTGACTGCTGATCAATTCAAAATGACGTTGTTCCA
Source organism: Termitomyces heimii (assembly GCA_003313675.1). Lineage (NCBI taxonomy): Eukaryota > Fungi > Basidiomycota > Agaricomycetes > Agaricales > Lyophyllaceae > Termitomyces > Termitomyces heimii. The sequence goes on from QLON01001090.1 coordinate 64,520, forward strand.
AGGACGTATTCAACCAAACCAAGCTTGTGTCCTTTTCGCTATCTACGACAAGACAAAGGCACCAGAAACCGGAACTCCAGATGGGGAGCTTGCAGGTGTCATTGGATTATGCGACGCGTCAGCTGCAGATCTCCGTGCAGAGGTCGCGTTTGTATTAATTTCGCCAAAGTTTCAGCGCACGCACGTAACCACCAATGCGGTTGGACTTCTACTCCATTACGCTCTCGATCTTCCGTCGGACGGCGGGCTGGGGCTGAGGCGCATGGTGTGGAAAGCAAATCCTCAGAACAAAGCTAGCGTCAGGGTAGCAGAACGAATGGGATTTGTGAAAGAGGGAATTCTGAGGTGGGATTGGGTCCTTCCAGAGGGAAAAGATTTGGGTGGTAACGGTAGAGAAAGAAGAGCCGGGGATCCGAGGCCAGATAGTCTAGGAAGGGACACAGTGGTCTTAAGTATATGTTGGGACAGTTGGGAAAGCTTCGCCAGAGTTCAAGTCGACGAAGCAATGGCGAGGACCGCGTGAAAGAACTAAAAGCAAAACATTAGTCAGGATATCTAGTAGTGTAATGAATTTTGCATAGCAGGAGGGCGGTGAGCATCAAATTGTTAAAGTGTATGCGGGTTCGACTCCAGACGTCGCCAGAAAACTTCCTGCTTTGCACTTGATCTCAGCAGATCTTTTGGCTTTTGCACGAATATCCCATCTCAAAGAACTGCGTGAACAGCATTGCCTTTTTTTCCACGATCATTTCCTCCGTGCTGGGACCCTACAACTGGACATGTGACAAACAGTGCATCTCAGCGCATATGGAGGGGTTCAATTCCCAAGTTGTTGCGTCACCGGAGTGGTCCCGGAAGGGGATTCGTTGACATTGTATGAAAGAGGAGGCGTTGGAGAGCGGCGAAGAGCAGTGGTACCTAAAGATGATGAGTAGGGGTGGAAGTGGAGAGACCTCAACATGCTGAACGTCGGCCCGGGTCACCAACTAGCAAGTTGCAAGATTTACGCACGAGGTTACTTCAGCGATCAGTAGTAACAATGCAACTACTGACGAACTAGCATGCCAGGGCGTTGCTTCACAAGGGAGTAGAATCAGGCCATGCCAGTTCAAGTCGTTTTCCTTTCCAGGTACGCCTTATGGTCAGGCCCCCTCTGTTTTCATCACTGGAACATCTGAGACCATGTGGATAACGAACAAACTCAAGCTTTTGAGAACCTTCTGACTCGGCACGACAATTGAAAGAAACTCGGCTGTATGGATCAATTTATCTAGTTAATCTGATACTTTACTCGATTCCTTACTTCTCCGCTTTCTTACGGCCATTAAATCCTTGATCTAGAGAAACAAGTACGCAATGGCCGTGGAATTCATCCTTAGCTCGCAGAGTGGTCCGACGGCAGTAGTCAACAACGGATGCAACGCCGACATGAACCACAAAAATAAAAATGTTAAGGAAACAACAGAGTTTGTAGGGTCGCACAACAAACCCAACTAACAATCTGGACGGTGGCTGGCCTGCATGTTGGTCGTTTGTGGGGTGTGTTCTCTTTATTTTTTTGAACTTTATAT